>PVKE010005549.1:0-58506 GCA_004027555.1 Craseonycteris thonglongyai
CCCAGTTCAGTTCTCTCTCTGTCTCTGTATCTCTCTCTCTCTGTCAAAAACAATTAAAAAAATTAAAAAAAAAAGGGAGGGGGGAATCTTTCCCTGTGTAATTCCTTTGAGATCATAGCATTGTTGAATATTTCCTTTGAAATTGCTAGTCCCTTTAAATCTCCATATTTTCCCACTAAGACCTTTCCAGTTTCATTGAGTTGAATGGTCAGACATGAAACTACCTCATATTTTTGTCTGGGGAATACTGAGAAAAAGGAATTTAGATTCCCTAAAGAGGCATCTATCTGTCTGTCTGCCTATCTTTCTATTATCTATCTATCTATCTATCTATCTATCTATCTATCTATCTATCATCTACCTATCTCTCTGTCTTTATCTATCTATCTAATAATATCCATAGATAGCAATAATAGATATCTATAATATCTATATGTCTCTATATATAATATCTGTAAACATTTTTTTTTTAATTACTAAGCAATAACATAATGAAGGTCTGTTTGGGAGAGCCTTTTCTTTCATTAATTGAGCTATAAATGTCTTACATCTGAAAAACTAAAAACTAAACAATCATAACCAACTATTTCACAAATTGCTTTATACTCAACATATGTTCACTCAGATTTCTGTGAGAGATTAAATGGTTGCTGTTTCAGCATATACATTAATCTGGAGCCTCAGAACTGGGGAGCCTCAGAACTACTGTTTCTACACACTTGTCATAGCATATCCAGGAACGTGTGTTCAGTTCACATGCAAAACAATAGCAGAAAACTCAATAAATAAAATTCTCTACATTGGTTCATATGGAAATAGACCGATTAACACTGCTGTGAGCTAAATGCTATTTACAAGAAAAAAATAGATTATCCACTGAGTAAAAATAGTTTCTTTAAAAATGTATTATTTGTTATCTTTGTTTTAAATCTTAAGCTCACATGTGATACTGGGCAAGCTACTTAACCTTTTAAAACCTTGGTTTCTTAATCTGTAAAGAGAATAAATCCTTACCCGTAAGGATAATGTGATATAATAACATAATATGTTAAAAGTAGGCATGATTACTGGCATAAAGTAAGTACTAATAAATGGCAATTATTTAACTATTTTATGTGTAAAATTTACTTTTAGATAGGCTGATAGAAATTTAGGGGGAAAAACAGAAGCTGCAAGCAACAGATAGAAAAAATAAATCTCAGCTTTATATGTTGGAATAAAAAGAATAATTGATGTAGACTTCAAAAAATGACTCAGTAACTTTAGATACAAAGTCTTAAATTTGAACACATGTACCTCAAATTAATTACCACTATTATATAGATACTCAATACTACTTATTAGATATAAAATAATGTAATCCTTTTAAGTAACAATCAATATTGTTGGTATTTATTTTTTTAATTTAATCTCAGCCACAAAATTTAACAAAATTAGACTCAGTATTTAAACAAAAAGATATGTATAAAAAAGAAAGGTTAAAAAATATATATTAAAATATTGACAGTAGTCACCTCTAAGTGGGGAGAGTAACAGTTATTTACATTTTAGCCCGATGTTTGTCAAACTTTAATGTGTGAACAAATCATCTGAGGGAGGATCCTGTTAAAGGGAGATTCTAATTCAATAGGTCTGAGGAAGGGCCGGAGTGAGGTCTGCGTGTTGGAAAAAAGTTCTTACGTGAAAATGCTGCTGGTCTGCTATTCACACTATGTACTTAGTCAATGATGGGGTTAGTGTATTTTCCAGATTTTCTATCATTAGGGTTACTTTTACAATAAAACAAGTTAGACTGAGATATGCTTCTTCAGTATAGTAGGATTCAGCATTTTATATAAAATTACAAAGAGTATAGTGTTAAATATAGATTGTTTTATATACAAATACTCATATATCATTTAAAAAATATACATATTGTGTTAAAATTATATGATGTTATAGTTGGCTGTTGGGAGCTACACTGTTCAATATTTTCCCATTCCCTCTTAAAGTTTAATATTTATTATGTTTATCATGTTTAACAAAAATGAAGACTATAAGAGGTACACCTGCTTCCCTATCATCAGGATCTTACTATGAAGCTGAGCCTTAGAGTAACTTATGAAGAAAACCTTAGAACCACAGAAGTGAAGCAGTTGGTTGCAGACATTTGAAAAGAAGAAAACTTCATCTGGAGCAAAAACAAAACAAAAAAGTCCAAAGAGACAAAAGCACACTGTACCTATGGTGTGATGTTTCCTTAAATCTCCTCTTTAGCATTTATAAATGTTTACAGATTTAATAAATGTTTCACTCTTAAAGAAAGCACATGCTTTTTCTCTTTCAGTAAAAACTATTAAATCAGTGTTAACAAGAAGGAGCTTGCAACATCTGAATATTTCTTAAAATTAAAATTTTCAAAAGAAGAATACAATAACCTCAATCAAAAATACCAGTAAAACTAGAACTGAGGCAATACTTGTTTCCCTAACATGGGCTTCACTTTAAGGAATCAGAAATGGCTGAACAATATTAATGAAATCCAAACATGCAGCATTTTACAACACAGTTTAACTAGGCTTTAAAATATAAGAACCCCTATTTATTACTGTCAGTATTTAATGTTTGTTTATTAAAGCAAGATTGTGCAAAGTTATAGAGATCAATAATATAATAACTGCAAGAGTATTGGTGAATTTCAGGCCGTGGAACAGCCAGGCATTAAAAAATCAATGCAACCCAATCGATCTGAGTTTGACGCCATGGTTCTCATTGTCTTTCCGTAGAGATGCACCAGCTCAGCGCCGACTCTGGCTCCTGGTGACAGCGGCCATATTTCATGGCACTCCTTCCTTGGGCTGTCGGCTGGTGATAAGCTATAATGGATCTGTCCCTAAGAACAGCTGTCGCCCCTTGTTCTGGGGAAGAGATGAAAAAGTGCTTCTGTTCTCACAGACTGTATTAACCTTGACAATAATGAAGTGTGTAATTAACAGCTTTGCCCTAATAAGACCTCACATTTCTTTTTTTAAAAAACAATGTCTTCCATCCTCCTCAAGAATGCATTTAATTTTGTCTTTCTGGGTAAACAATTCTCAGGAGGTCACTAAGTGAAACAGTCCCATGACTCGAAAACAAACCCGGATTTTAAACAATTTACTCTAAATTCTTGACCTATTTGCAAAATACAAATTCCTTTGTTTTTATTAAAAAATGTTTCTAGAAACAGCTGGGTCTATAATCACAATAAACAAAAAACCTGAAATACTTGGATCCCTATGGAAAAAATCCTAATTCACGACTGGCTTTTCTAACGCAAAAGGCTTCAGATTTTCTTTCTTTCTTTCAGTTTTCTACATATACCTTTTTGGAGAGCTAATTGGGTGAACAGTTGAGAATCACATATTCCCAGGAAAATATGAGAATTAGGGCAGGACGTCTTAGAGTGGAGGTGGTGGTAAGGGTTTCTAACCACTAAGACCTTTCTAAATAAATTATATCATAATCTTTATCATGTGGAATCCAATGAAATCAATTCCTTTGCTAACTAAAAATACTATGTTCTGTACAAATCACAAGAAAGCAGAATTTAAGAAAAGCTTTGTAAACTTTGTAAAAATCAAGATTTCCTTATTAATTGAAAAAGGTTCTCTTATTTGTCATTTTCTCTGCCTCTCAGAGCACAGAGAATCGAACCCATTTAGTGACCTGTTCCATACAAGGATAATCCGGGAAGGTGACTTTCTATTTGTTGTTAACTGGGCAGAGGAAGTATAGACAATTAATAACCCTGGTTCTTGCTGCTTAGAATGTGAGGCAGCCAGGCTGACATCAACTGAAGTCAGTTTGACCAGGGTTAACAGTCAGAACTGTTTTAGGTTTGTGTTTAAGGTCAATTTGAGACTATGAGTGCTATAGTTGCGAATTTACTGTTTGCTTGCTGTTTCCTGGCTCGGTGTCTAAGGAGCAATGAGGTCTATGGGAAGTATCTCTGTTCATTAACCTATTCATTTAGTCAAAAAGCCATTCGTAGGTGTAGGGAGAACTCTGAGATGAATGAAGACAAGGGTCCATGGTCTTTCTTAATTGTGTAGTAGATATAAGAACTTAACAATAATCTTTAAGTTTTCCATGAGCTATTAATATAGTCATGTGTCTTACCCTGGGTTCCCCCGAAGCAGAGTGAGACAAAGGCTTGCATGTGAGTACATTACCTTATAAAGTGAGGTCAAGGAACACTGAGGAGGGTGACATTGGGGACAGAGGAAAGCCAGTTCAAGGGTGCATTATCAAGCTGGTTATCTGGGGACACTTGGGGCTTTGTCTTCACTGACGAAGTCTCAGATTTGACCACTCAAGGGACTGAAGATGGGAGAATTCATCAACTGGCTCCCATCTCCTGTGTCAGATGCGTTGAGGAGAATCCCATGTGTCTCACAAGGTGGCAGTAAAGAAACTACCATGTCTGAAAGCTGAGGTAAATGGTGTAACTGAGCTAACTAGCAGTCGCCTCAGTTATGGCCAGACTAAAGGTTGGCCCAAAAGATGTGAGATGGGACATAAGAGGTGTCCATATATGCCTTTTTTAGACATATATTTCACGATAAAATTTTTTTAATGAAGTAAAGCAGTCCCCCATCCTACTTGCCCCCCCCAACCCCCCATGGGCATAGATACCAATATTCTTGAACAGTATGGCTTATAAGCTAGGTGGTGACTAAACATGGGAGCTTCCCCACTTCCATAGTATATACTTCTTGCTGCACAGCTGTACCAGCCAGGCGCCACATTGCCCAGCACTCTTTACATGAAGATGGACCATGGAACCCATCCTCGCCCTATGGAATATGAGCAGGATATGATGTGTATCCCTTCCAGGCCAAAGTTACGAAGAAATACCTTGCCTTCTCTTTGTTCTCAGGTCCACCAGCTGGATGGAGAACACCTAGCAACATACTTTTAGGTGCTGGGGATGCCGGAGCCATGGAATGGAAATCTGCATTCTGAATGACCCTATGGAATCCCACACCGGTCAGGAAAATCCACACTGGATATTAAGTGAGTGAGAAATACTCTTTTTGTTGTTCAGTTTATTTACTGAGATGTAAGGGAATTACCTTAACTAATGTATCTTAATGATAGTGAATATCATGAGTTTAGAATTAGAAAGCAGACTAGGAATATAAGAGAGTAAGCAGAGACAGACTTTAATTGGATGCTCCCATCAAGTGGGCCCAGGCTAATTCTCCATAACTGACATTGGTCTTGGAACCCAGGACATACACACTAGCTCCAGGGATGCCAAAAGAAGTGATTTGAGCTGTGAGCCAGATGTGCACTGATCGTGTGACACTGAGCACTGAAGCCTGAACCAGAGTGCTGAGAGCTGAGAAAAGAACTGCTTATCTCAGAGTGATTTTAGGGCATCAACAAGAGTTGACCATATATTAATATGAACAAATTATTTATTTTTCCGTATTTCAGGATGAGGCACAAACTCAGGCAAGGAAGTGAAAGAAGGCACATTCATGAGATTGTACCACATAGGGGCCAACCTGTAGTTTGGACATAAGCTTGTGAAATGGGCATAATTATTCCTTTCCCCCTGCGATGTGACTTTGTGGTTCTCTGCTTTGGGAGATGGTGAAATCGTGCCCCCACCCTTGAATCTGGGATGGCCATATGGCTGGCTTAGACAAAAGAGGGTAAAATTATACCAATTCTTCATCTGGGCTGCAAGAAGCCTTGCCAGCTGCCACCCTGTCTGTCCCCTGCCTCTCCCAGGTGCTCAGGCTTGGGCTAGCCAGCTGCCGGACACAAGACCAGCCATCATGGCGGAGGCCATTCTAGATCAGCAGCCCAGTTCATTTATGTGCCCCTTTCTTCTACTCAGGCCAGAGGAGGGAGATGCAGAAGTGAGCAGGCACACAAGCTGGGACCCGGGCCCATTTATACCAGGGAACTCGAACCTGCCTGCCAGATAGGGGAAACGCTTGTGTGTCCATGAGTGGGGAGTGGAAATCCTTGAATGTGGCTAGAGAAGGGGCCATTGTAGGAGTGGAAACTCACTAGAGATGAGTCTGGGATGGCAGGCTTCTCCTGAATTGTGCTAATCAGCAGTCCACCTTCCATCTGCTTTCACCCATAAAGGATGAGTCAGCATGGAGCATTTAGGAGAGGTATGACCAAGGCTTATCTTTGAGTTGGTTTTCGGTTTTTTTTAATGGCTGAAGTTATTTTAACTTGGCATCATAGCCTCATAGCTATAGTTTGGGTTCTATTTATATACACTCAAAAAAAAAAATCAGTACAAAATGGACATTTTAGTAATTGTGCAAAGTTTCCTGTCATCACTTAAGAATTCTTAATGAGGCCATCAGGTATCAGGTTGCTTTAGCAAATTTATGTTACTTGTAAGGTAAGGCATCTGTCCCTTTCTAGTCTAAGATTTTAAAAAAAATTCTATCTTTTAAAATCTTTAAAAATTGAGATGTTTTAATATACCAAGAACTTTGTAAATATGGCTAATAAACATGTAAAATTAAATATGAGGTTTGCTCTGTATTTCTATTGGACAGTATTGCTCCGGAGTGAGGGATGGCAAACTATGACCCATGGGCCAACCCCAGCCTGTTTTTGCAAGCACAGTTTTATTGGAACACAGACACATCCATTCGTGTATAGCTACTCTTGCACTACAACTGGCAGAGTTGTGATAGAGACCACATGGCCCACAAACCACAGAATATTTACTATCAGGCCCTTTATAAAAAGGCTTGCTGGCCCTTGATCTCTAGTGTCATTAGCTATACAGGTTCCATTTGAGGGGGAAATGTGTTCTTGTATTTGCTTCATGGGCTGTACCAAAAAAGAAGGAAGCCTCTCAGTTGGGTATGCGTCTTCAGTGGGATGTGGTCACTTGACACCAAGGACCACTCAGTTCTTTTACAATCTGTGGTCTGTGGCAGAAGGGGGCGTGAAACACAGGCGTTCCCACTCCTGAAGCCATTTGCTTGTAAGCCAAGTCAATCCACTGGAATAAGAAACCACACCCTGTTTCATCAGGGAAACAAATTGATGGAGTTCCTGCTGGGTGATGAGTTCACTTCAGGTATCACAGATGTGATGGACATAAACAAGAATTGCACACTCCCTCTCCCCTACTTATGGCCTGAGCTTTAAATACTTTGTGAGATTAATATAACGACTATTACCATTCCATGAATTGGTTGAAGAGTTTATAGTCATTTACATTGACCTAAACATTCCCTGTGTGCCAAGAGAATTAGAAGTGTTTTCTCATATTTAATGCCCACAAGAGTCTGAGACAGAAAGCATTACTACCTTTTTGTACCAAGGAAGGAACTGAAGCTTAGAGAGGCCAGGTAACACCAATGTCATTTGGTAGGGGAGTGTTTGAAAGCAAGGCTCACTCTTTTTCTTTTCTTTTTTTTAAATTTTATTGTTTGAGAGAAGGTGAGAGAGAGAGAAGGGGGGAGGGCCCAGAGCAGTCTCCACCGTTGTACGTCATTAGTTGTGAAATAGTTTCATTCCACACAGGTGCATGTGGGGCTGTGTGGGGCAGGACCTGAATTGGGAGCCTCCTGCGTGGGAGGCAAGAACCTTTGTCACCATCCTGGCCATTACCAGTTGTGCTGCAGTTCAGTGTATGGGGCCGCACAGGCAGGGGCTGAGAATTGAACCCCAGGCCTTGTGATTGCAAGGCAAGAGCTCAATCACTGAGCTGTGGTGGCATCCCCAACAAAGCTCAATCTTACCTATTACAAATACTGCCTCTCTCTATATATAAAAATCACAGCATCTTCCACTTTAACCTCTGAGGGTGTGGCAAGACAGCAAAGCATGCAAGAACAAGCTCCACCCACTTTATGATACAGTGAAAGGAATGTAAGCATCCATCATGGCAAGGTTATAAAAAATATTTGCAAAAACAAAACTTTCTGAAGAAACGATATTTGAAATTCAGGATTATAGGAATTAGGGAAAAACAAGCTGATTGTTCTATGGAATAATTAGCCTTTATAGCCACCACAAAATTGTCACTGTAACAAAAGAAAAATCTTGTTAAATCGCATTTGCAAGAGATTGTGACATTTAAAAATTTAATAATGAAATGTGCAGTCTCCACATGATTGCCACCTCTTGATGTGCCCACCTGTGGAGTGAAACTATGTTGAAAACTAATGATGTGAGACTATGGAGACTGCTCTGGGCCCTCCTCCTTCTCTCTGTCTCTTTCTCTGTCTCTCTGTCTCTCTCTCTCTCTCTCTCTCTCTCTCTCTGTGTCTCTGTTTCTCTCTCTGTCAAAAAACAAAACAATAAAAATAAATCTTTAAAAAAAATATTAAAGTCAGCTTTACCAAACATTCTTCATTATTAGTCATCCATTTCTCTTTAGTGATGGGAGTCAGAATAATGACTACCTCCAGGGCTAAGGTGTTCGCTGGGAAGAAGCCCAAGGGAATTTTCTGGGTGATGAAAATATTCTATATTTTGATCTGGGTCATTGTCACATGAATACATTTACATATGTAAAAATTCAGCAAGTTGTAGATTTCTAATTTGCCATTTATTATAGGTAAATTATTCTTTTGTTAAAATACTGGAAGGGCACCAAACCAAGGGGTTGCTTAACTTTTCTAGCAAATATATAGCACTTGAAACAGCTTTGGCAAACGTGGTCCCCTAGCTGAGGATGAGTGCTGGCCAGGTGTCAGCCACGGATGGCTGATGACAGGCCGGTACTGATGCAGGCTAGAATGTAGATGAACCGTGGAGTCTAAGTTGGAAGATGATTAATAAAGACGGGTGGCAGGTAAGGATAATAGAGCAAGGCTGGAAGACTGGAGGTCCCAAGGAGGGTGAAGAGCAGGTGTTGGGGGTGTGGCTGTGCTTTTGTGGCTGAATCAGAGAGAAAGCAAGCCCCCTCTTAGATGTGGGATGGTGCATTGAATGCTCAAATAACTTAGCAAATGCCAAAGAAATGATGTTAATAAGAGGTGGGAGGCTCTTTCACCCTTAATTTCTTCCCAGTAGTGGAGCCTGATGCCTATCTAGCTAATACTTGGCTCACCCCGCAAAATTGGCAAGTTTGTAGTGCTTGAGGTGCTACCTTTTCAACACCCCTTTGATTTATATAAGCTGTGCACAGGAGGAAATCATGTGGTTTCTCTTTTCTTTTGCAAAATGAGACTCATTTATTTTCCCCAAGGAGGAATGGATCTCTTTCTCTCTCTCTATCCATCAAAGCTATAAGATCTGTCCACACTTAAAAGATTTTCCCTCTCTGGAACCCAATGAGCTGTTTAAAGAATGTACCTGGAGGGTTTCTAGCAGCTCTGAGGTAAGGGCAAGGCAGCAAGACGTGCTGCGTCACCTGGCAGCTCCCCCCACAGTGGCTCTCAGCCACAGCCGAGCACTGTAACGACCTGGCAAGCTTATGAATGAGTGTTCCTGAAGCCAAGGCCTCTCCCAGACCAGTTACATCGCTCATGGTGGGTCCAGGTGTCAGGAATTTTCTAAAGCTCCTGGGGAAGTCCAATGTGCCACCCAGGGTGGGAACCATGTTGCTAGTAGACCTTCCTCTTGGGCTACTCCAAATGTGGCACCCAGGCCAGCAGCCTCCGTCTCCCCTGGAAGCCTGTTCGGAATGAGAATCTCATCTCAACTACCAAATCAATATGTGCTCTTTAACAGAACTTCCAGGGAATTAATTCCCATGTACGTTGAAGTCCAAACAGCACTGGTAGACCATTTGTCTGAAGTCCCTTCGTCACGAATCAAATTACGTATTTCAATTCAATTGAGATTTTGAAAATCAGTTCATTCTCTCTATGATATTACATAAGGGCTGTCTGGGAAAAAATCCAGCCACTGTCAATATAATGAGAATAGTTACATGGCTTGCTAATTTCTGACAGCCTATATATATGTGTATATACACATATACCCATATGATACACATGTTTACATGTATGTATCTACATATGTATACCGTATTTTCCGGCGTATAAGACGACCCCCTAATTTTACAGTTAAAACATAGGTTTAGGCCTATATTCGCTGTATAAGACTACCCCCCACTTCCGAGGCTGTAGTCTTATACAGCGAATATAGGCCTAAACCTATGTTTTAACTGTAAAATTAGGGGGTCGTCTTATATACCCGGTCGTCTTATACGCCGGAAAATATGGTGTGTGTATATATATATATATATATATATATATATATATATATATATATTCTAAAAAAGATACTCCCTAGTCATTGAATTCTAGATTATTAGGGTTATTATTTTGTTTTATATAAAAAGAAACAGTCATGTAAAACAAAGAAGGGAAGATAACTGATTCATAACACAAAAGGGCAGCGTTGGGGTATTGTCTTCCTAGAACGTGCTCTGTGACTGAAAGGCTGTAGCATATTTATCCTGTTATGATCACGTTCAAACATCCCAGAGGGCAAGTCTAAGGCTGGAAGGCAGGAGTCTGAAAAGAGCGTACTGGTTAATCCCATTCACTCACTCATGAGCAGCAGGAGGCCTTGTACCAGCACAGAGATTCAACCCACAGCTCTCTGAGTGGGATGACAGCGACCTGGCCACATTTAAAGAGAGGATGGTTTTACCACCCCCCTTTCCTAAGCTGTATCTTACACAAAGCTGCGACACCCACCCCCCAAAAAGAGACTCAAATTATACTATCTTTTCTTTCTCCAAAATTGTATTCCATTAATTGCGTTTCCATATTATGACCACAGATTTAACAAAAAGACACAATATAAAATAAACAAATAAAATCTAGTCCTGCTTTTGTCCTAGGGATTTTCTCGAAGACATGGCTCGTTGCATCATTCAGTATCTCTATAGAAAGACCCCAGGAGTCAATTATTTACAAATATACTTCTGCTTCCCTGTAGAAAAGACTGTTTCTCCTACTACCTCCATTTTCTATGAGTAAAAAATTTTGTAATTGTTTCAACCAGATTCCTAAGAGGCATGAGAAAATCAGACTTACAGCTTACTTCTATTCACATGTGAGGTCTGTACTTTTGCATTATTTTTTATTACCTTTTCTCTTCCATGATTTGTATATTTTTCTTCCAATGTTCATGCTTACCCATAAGAAAGTACTAGCCCACTGCATGGAGGGAAAACCTAATAAAAAGCTGCCAATATCATTGGCATATTGAATAGATTACAGAGAAGTGATAGCTCATGGAGCTTTCAAACGTCCTTATTTCCAGGGATGCCAGGAAAACTCAACAGGATGAGCACTTGCCTTACAGCCATGGGGCCTGGGGATCAAGCCCCGGCCCTGGCCTGTGCAGACCCACATGCTGAACTGGGGTGCACCTCCCATGTGGAAGGCCCCCAGTTTGGTTCTTGCCCTGCGTGACCCTGCATCCACCTGCGTGGAATGACACTACGTTGAAACTAATGATGTACAAATATGAAGACTGATCTGGGCCCTTCCCCTTCTCTCTGAGGTCTCTCTCTTAAAAAAAAAAAAAAAAAAAATCCTTATTTCCAGACTCCACTCAGGGGCCAAAAGAAATCAGGATCTCCTTGTTAGAGCCCAGGCATCAGTACTTTTAAACCCATCCCAGCTGATTTAGTGAGTAGCCAAGGTTGAAAATCAGCGTCCTAATTCAGTGCATCTTAAGATCTACCACACACACAAACTCCCCAGGCATCGTGTTAACACGCAGACACTAATTCAGCACATTGGGTGTGTGTCACGAGATTCTGGATAGCCAATAAGCTCCTAGGTGTGACTGATGCTGCTGATTTGACCACACTTTAAGTTGCAAGGTCCCAAAGAACAAAGTTCCTTGGATGGCTAAGCTGGGGTTTACATATTTCAAGGAAAATGAGATCACCACTATGTCACAGAGAGAGCACTGAATTGTGAGTTCAGCATCTGGGTTCAAGTCCAGATTCTGTCATTGGCAACTACGAAGCCTTCATCAAGACTGCCTCACTGGGTCTATGCTTCCCATCTGTACTGAGATTTGCCTGGCTCCCTTTCAGCTCCACAATTCTGTTGTTTTCAAAGCTCTCTCCATGTCTCAGCTGCTCCAAAGAGTTTCTCTTCCTGCAAAGTGTTCAAGTCTCCACAGTGTCTGGCTTGATGGAAAAAGTAACCTGACAGGTGCTTAATGCCTGGAAGAGACAATTATATGCATGAACTGGAGTGTGAGTATACTTTCCAACACTTTTCACTTCCTAGAACACACACCGACCCTCTTTTGTATATAATTCCTAGGTTAGATATATGAGCCCATCCTGCCACAAACCAGTTGATATGCTGACAAGTTCTCTGTTGACCATGTCACACTGTGAGTGGTTGATGCAAAAAAAAAAAAAAAAAAAAATGGTGCCAATTCTCTCCTGTCTGTATCGGGTCCTTTGCAATATGACTCCTTGGCTCCTCTCATCAGGAGATGGAGCTTGTTCCCCTTCCCCTTGATACTGG
The DNA here is from genome assembly GCA_004027555.1 of Craseonycteris thonglongyai. Lineage (NCBI taxonomy): Eukaryota > Metazoa > Chordata > Mammalia > Chiroptera > Craseonycteridae > Craseonycteris > Craseonycteris thonglongyai. The sequence goes on from PVKE010005549.1 coordinate 12,477, forward strand.
CTGTGACCATGGCTTGTTCTGGCTAACAGAATACACCCAAAGTGATACTGTGACCATACAAGCCTGCACCTCTGGGTGGTATAGGCTTGATCGTGCCTAGCTCACCTGGGGAAGGATGAGACACACTCAGGAAGCAGAGACGGGTGAGCCCAGCGGAGGCCATCCTAGACCAGCCAGCTTCCAGCTCACTCAGCAATTGGCCCTAGATGCATGAGTGAGCCCAGATGAGACTAGAAGGGCCACCAGCTGAGTGCAGCCCAAAGCGCCAACTTGCAGAATTGGGAAGGACAACAAATGCTTATTGTTCTGTGCTCTTTTAAAAAATACTGTGGCGGGAAGCAGGGATGGCTCAGTGGGTTAAATGCTCACTTTGCAGCCCCAGGGACTGAGGATCGAATCCCGGCCCTGGCCCGTGTGGACCCATATGCTGAACTGGGGAGTTCCTCCAGTTCAGTTCTCACCAGGGTGAAGGCCTCGGCCCAGTTCCTGCCCTGTGCAGCCCTGCCCACCTGTGGAATGAAACTATGTGGAAAAACAAATGATGTGCAACTATGGAGACTGTTCTGGGCCCTCCCCCTTCTCTCTGTCTCTGTCTCTGTATCTCTCTCTCTGTCAAAAACAATAAAAATAAATTTTTTTTTTAAGTACTGTGGCAAGACATACTACTGACCATTTTAACTCTGCTTAAGTGTCTAATTCAGTGGCATGAGGTACATTTACATTGTTGTGCAACTATCACTACTATGTTTTCTAGAACCTTTACATCATCCCAAACAGAAACTGTACCCATTAGGAAACAACTCTCCCTCCACCTCCCCCAGTTCCTGGTAACCTCTAATCTACTTCCTAATATAAGCGGAATCATACAATATTTGTCCCTGTGTCTGGCTTACTTCATGTTAGTATGATGTCTTCAAAGTTCATCCATGTGGTAGCATGTGCCAGAATTTCATTCCTTTTTAAGGGAGAATAATATTCTATGTATATACCACATACTTTTTATCTTTTCATCTGTTGATGGATTACTTTTTGGTTGTTGTGAATAATGCTTCTGTAAACACTGGTATACAAGTATCTACTGGAGTCCCTGCTTTCAGGTCTTTGGGGCATATAGCAATAAATGGAATTGCTAGATCATGTAGTAAGCATGTCTAACTTGTGAGGAATCACCAAACTGTTTCCCGTAGCAGCTATACTGTATTACATTTCCACTAGCAATGCATGAGGGTTCCAATTTCTCTACACCCTTTAAAAACATTTTCTATTAAAATAATTTTTTAAATAAAGTTATCGTAATGGTTGTGAAGTGGTATCTCATGGTGGTTTTGATTTACATTTTCGTTTCCCCATTGACTAGTGATGTTGGACTTTTTTTTTTAAAGCACTTATTGGCTATGTGTATGTCTTCTTTAGAGAATGTTTATCCAATCCCATTGCCCGTTGTTGAATTTTTAAGTTTTGTTGTTGAATTATAAGAGTTCTTCATATCCTCTGGATATGAATATCATATCAGATATTGGATTTGCAAATATTTTTTCTATGCTGTGGCTTGCACAAAATTTTACATATGAACCAAGTCCAATTTATTGACTGTCTTCTGTTGGTACCTATGCATTTAGTGTAATATCCAAGAAACTGTTACCAAAATTGGTCACAAAGCTTTTCTCCCTATGTTTTCTTCAAAGAATTCTATAGTTGTACGTTTTAGGAGTATGTTTAGGACTTTGATTCATTTTGAGTTAATTTCTGGATATAGTGTAAGGTAAGGATCTGTCTTCATTCTTTTGCACGTGGAGATCAGCCAGTCTTCCCAGCACCATTTGCTGAAAGTACTGCCCCTTCCTTGATGAATGGCACCCTTGGCATCCTTGCTGAAAATCACTTGACTATATGTGTTAGGGTTTGTTTCAGGGCTCTATATTCTGTCTAGATGTTTGTCATTATAACAGCACCATACTGCTTTGATTTTTTGTTGTTGCTTTATAGTACATTTTGAAATCAGGAAATATGAGTTGATCAACTTTATTCTTTTTGAAAAGTGTTTTCACTATTCAAGGTTCTTTGAAGTTTCATATGAATTTTAGGATGGGTTTTTCTATTTCTGCCAAAAATGCCATGGGGATTTTGATATGGATTGCACTGACTCTATAGATAACTTTGAGTAATACTGTCATCTTAACAATATTAAGTCTTCCAATCCATCAACATAGGATGTCTTTCCATTTATTTATGTCCTCTTCAATTTCTTTCAGCGATGTTTTATAGTTGTGTGTTTTAGGTGCTTTCGTTTGGAGTGCTTTGTTACACAACCTTATCTATGATAATAGATGACAAATCCTTTATTGATATTAGTCCAGGCCATTGACTCTAAACCTAATGATTTCTGCACCAGCAAGGGATCTACCGTTCCTATTTGCAAAACAGACTGTTAGGAAAACTGTTTCTCCCCTGTCCTCATGTTTCCACCAGACACTTCCCCTGGAAGAATACTTCTGTTCTCTCTTGCCTCCCCTGTTGGTCGGCATGTGACAGGGAGCATGACTTATCTGATAGGGGAGTAAGGAGGTTAGGACACATGCATGGCTTCCTTTTTCTGGACAGTCTTGTATATTCTTGTTGCATGGCTTGTGTTTTCTTCTAGTTCCATGTGGCAAGGACCCAGAACTTCTCTTCACTTTGATCCAGTACTGGCCACTGAAGAGTGTTTGTAGAAGTGATTCTCCCTGGAGCAGGCTCGGAGCTTTGCTGAGCTCTCAGGTTTAAGCTGGAGGGTGAGGTAGAGGTGTGCATTGTCCGAGGCCTCAGTAGTAAAGGAGGCTTCACAATTATAAAGCTGATATGTGGATCTCAATCTATTTTTCCTGCAGCCTAAATATGAGAGAGAGTTTGCAAAGATATTCACACTGCTTCAAAACATTATGTTTATCTCTAGGAGTTAAGAACTTTACATACATTTTCAGATTTAATCCAATCAACAACCCTGCAAGATTGGCAGATTGATTTTTTTTTTTAAGATTTATTTTTCTTGTTTTTGACAGAGAGAAAGACAGAGAGAAGGGGAAGGGCCCACAGCAGTCTTGATACTTAGAGGTCATTAGTTTTCTACATAGTTTTCATTCCACAGGTGGGCGCGGGGCTACACAGGGCAGGAACCAATCAGGGGCCTCCCGCATGGGAGACTTGCCCTGGTTAGAACCGAACTGGGGGCCCCCTCCAGGTCAGCATATGGGTCCTCATGGGTTGGGGCTTGGATTTGATCCTTGTACCCTGGGGCTGCAACACGAGTGTTCAAACTGCTGAGCCATCCCAGTATCCCCGGCAGGTTTATTATTACCATGTGACACAAGAAAACAGGTATGCAGAAAGTTAAGCAGTACAGTCAAGGTCATGCAGAGGGTGCCAGGATGGCTCAGGGGATTGAGCACCCATCTTGCAGCCCCCAGGTCCAAGGATGAAATCCTAGTACCCACCCATGCACACCCATATGTTGAACTGGGGTGCGCCCCCCAGTTTGGTTCTCGCCAGGGCCAGCTTCCCATGTGGGAGGCCCTCAGTTCAGCTCCCACCTCTGGCATGCTTTCCACGTAGGACGCCCCCAGCTCAAAAGGGTGTGCCTCCCATGCCGGTGGACCCCAACCCACTTCCTGCCCTGTACAATCCCGCACCCACCTGTGGAGCAAAATTGTGTTTAGAGCTAAGGTACAATTGTGGAGACTGCTCTGGGCTCTCCCCCATCTCTCTGTTGAAAATAACAACAACAATAATAATAATAATAATAATATCATGCATCTAGTTGAAATGGAAAACCAGGTGTCTTTAGATCCAAAACTATTGCTCTTAAATAGATATGCTCCCCATTCAAAACTGTTGCATCCAAACTTGGAACGTTTGATGAATCCTCCTGTCTTGTGAGCCTGTCATATCTGTTCTACTGGGCCCCTTTGCCACCCACACACCAAACACCACCTCTTTCCCCTCTCTTCCTAGGCACTCTCTTGGAGAGAAGAGAAAGAGACGCCTGGTTGTTTTGACAGTGTTCTTCCCTCATTGAGTGCTGAAGGCCAGGCATTCTGTGGGAGGAAGGAAAAACCCTAGAGCTCATAGAGCTGACAAATGGGGTATAATCTGGTATGAACCCTATGTGGAAGCATTTGGTATCCCATCACAGGGACCCACACAAAGAACAGTATCCTAATTTGGGTTCTTCTGGAAGTAGACTCTGAGGAAGCACGGTAGTGCAAGTTCGTTGTCTGAAAGGAGATTCCAGAATGCCACATGAGAGACTGGGTAAAGTGCAACAGAAGTGAAAGAAATCCAAAATGAGTGCATCAATGAGCTGTGCACTGTGGGTGACTGCATCGGACCCTCTGAGGACACACGTAGAACACACATCAGTATGATCTCACTAAGGAACAGGGGAGTGAAGGTATTTACCCAACAACTTTCTTCCCTTATAGGAAAGGGTCACCTCTGGGAACACTCATGCCCTAGCATGTCTGGGCTGACCTGTCATGTCACCGACAGGCCTTATATACAGAGCATGAGACCAATCCACCAATGCCTCAGGAAAACTGAAGGGAGGTCAGCGGATATGAAACAAGACATTCATGTGGCCACTACTGGGGGCTGTGCATGTAGATACTCACAGATGTAAGTTTAAACATCTGCTCTGTCATCTGTGAACTATGAGATCTTAGGCAAGTTGCAGGAGCCCCTCTTTAAGCATCTGATCCCTTGCCTGTGAGTTAGAGAGAATGATATATTGCTTGATTGATTGGAAGGAGGAGCAAGTAAAATAGAGTAGTGCCAGCACCTGGTACAGTGCCAGGCACAGTGTAGGTAACTACTGTTGCTTCCCCATTGGGTTACACGTGGAGAGAATGTGAACAGGCCAGACAGCCAAAGGTGTGACCACCACGGCCAATCTGTCTAATGTTCTGGATGCTCTGTAGGATTTTGTCAGTGAATGAAGACATAAACAACCCCTAATCTGGATGGAGGCCTGGGAGGGACAATCATGACAACTGCCTATGATGGCATGGATAAGGATGAATCTCATAATCACAACGTAGACTGAGAGAAGTCAGGCAAAATAAAGCAGAGCCTGTATTATTCCATTAAAGGAAAGCCCAGGAACTGGCAAAATCTACAGTGGATAGTGGTTACCTTCGGGGGTGACTGAGAGTGGAGGTGGGCACAAGGTGGGCATCTGCCAGAGTAGGAGGTAGGCATTATAATGTGGTGATCCTTGATGTATTCCATTTGTGCAAATGTGTGGAGTTGGTCACTTAAGATTTGTGCACATTTATATATATTTGTTAAATGTCAAAAATTTTAAAAAGTGGAAGTGGAAATGTGTCAACGTTTGGTTCTATGCATTTCTAGGGCTTGCATCCCCACTGAACAATAAATACAGAGATCCAAGAGCTAATTTCCCTCTATGTGCATCAGGAACAAAAACTTAGAAGTCTGAACCTTTTTAGAAAATTAACTAAGCTTTGGGATCCAAAAACCTTTTGCAGTTGATTTAAAAATGAAGAACCATATATCATATTCTCAAACCACCTCCCACTTATTAATTACAAACGGGAAAAGAGTAACCTTACAATGAAGTCCAACAGACACTACCTTCACTGAGTGATAAAACTGTGAGCCACAGCAATGGAACACATTGAAATGAGCCAGATGGAACGAGATGTCCCAGAATCATGTCTCTTATAGGCCTGCAAACATACGTCACCTAAAACCAATTGGAAGGAAACAGCAGACAAAACCAAATTGAGGAATATTTTACAAAACAACTGGTCTGGATTCTTCATAAGTGCCAAGGTCAAGACAAAGTCAGGCTGAGATCCTATTCCAGATTCAATGGAACTAAAGAGACATCACAACTAAATGCAACATGTGATTTTCACCTGGATTCTTTTGCTATAAAGGCCATTATTGGGACACTGGAGAACCTTCCTGGGACCTGGTAATTAAATGGCTATAAAGCATCAGTATCAATATCTTGATGTAATGGTGGCATGTGGCTATATAGAAGATGCTCCTTTTTAAGTAGGAAAATACATACCACAGGGTTTGGACATGATGGAGCACTAGGCTCACTTCTGAGTCACAACAGATTCGGGACAAAAATTCACCTCTGGTACTTACAACTTTTCTGTAAATTTGACACTTTTAGAAATAAAAAATGAGAAGTAAAGGAGTTTCCTTGAATACTTTAGCCAGGACAATCTCTGGTCTCAGAAGACAGCCAAGCAGTCCAGGAACATAACATGGCATTTGCTCCTTCTGGGAGTAGATTTAAAATGATCAGCAGGGGAAGCCGGGATGGCTCAGTGGGTTAAGCGCTCACTTTGCAGCGCTGGGGACCAGGGATCGAATCCCGACCCTGGCCCGTGCGGAACCATATGCTGAGCTGGGGAGCTCCCCCAGTTCAGTTCTCTCTCTGTCTCTGTATCTCTCTCTCTCTCTCTCTGTCAAAAAACAATAAAAATAAATAAATAAATATTAAAAATAAAAAAGAAGAGAATTTCTAAAATAAATAAATAAATAAAATAAAATGATCAGCGAACCTAAGTTGTTTCTATGCAGGAGGAGGTGTCCAGACACCCTTGGCCCCAAATAATGTCTTTATATTTGATATTCAATCTCATTAGCAAAATCAGATGAAAGGTATTTTAAATATCAAATATATTTTCTTAAAAACCTGACAGTATTTTTTTTAAAGAGAAATGTGTAATGTACACATATTCTCAACTTAAAATAAGATTAATAGGGGGACTCTAAAATGCATTCATTTCTAGGAAGCTGCTGAAACACCATTTGAATAATTTAGATTAAATTTACATTGCTTGGACAAGTAGGTCCACTTTCACTGTGTTCTATTAATGGTAGTAGATTGGGCCTGACAACTCTAATAAATTAAACTGTCCAGCTGCTCCTCCTTCATCTGATGCCACGGGTAACAGAAACAAGAATGAAAGAGGAGAAAGGGAGACTCTTGCAATGGCAAATATGCAATGTGATGAAGAATACAGTGAAGCATTTGCAAAATTAGCAAATTGAGTGATTCTCTTCACCACGTTACATGCACTATCTGGAAAGCATGAATTCCACCCTCTTCCAAGGACCAGAGAAACGCCTCCCTTCGCAGCCAGATACCAGGCTTTGTGGAACAGGGCACTGGCAACCTCGTGGTGCGGGCAGTGGGCACGAGGGGTGGGGATTCTATCCTACATGGTCTCTCCTAATGCAGAGGCCCCAGCCAGCGGTTCGAATATGCCAGCTGACTAATTGGCCTTCAGGTAGAGTCTGAGCCATGACAGTGAGTCCAATGAAGAGGCCACCTACACTCAGAGCCTATCTGTGCCACCCTTAGCAGCTGAGCTGGTGCCACTACCTTCTCAACTGATGAGAAGCAGAGATACCACAGTTTAACCCTGTGTAGGTGACCACAGACCCAAGCTCAGGGCAAAGCCTAAGTGTGAAAATACTGCTATTTCCCCAGTAAAGACACCAAAGGGAGCTGATCAGACACAGATGCAAACCATTCCTTCTTTTGGCAAGACATGTGGTCATGAGTCCAGCCCTCAGAGACCAGAGGTCAAAGCCAGCAAAGGTTGGGACATTAGAGCTTTTCTGCGTTTGGCCACTAACCAAACAAGAATACTTTAAAAATGTTTAATTTTTTTTTTTTAATTCTAGGAATTTGGAAACTGTGGCTGTATATTAGCTGGTCAATCTTTGACATAGATAGTGTCTGCCTTTTTAAAATTTCAATGAGTCCGCAAAAATCATCCCAAGTTGATTAGAAAGGAACACAGACAGGACAGATGGATAGCAACACATTTCAATCCAGTCCACAGAAGGTTATAAGCAGCAAATGATGGTAGAGGAAGCAAATTGTCAGATGGCAGTTTTCCCTTGAAGTAGCCAAGTGTAGTAGATTTTGTTTTCTTTTTAAATCAGGCATAGCTATTGTTTTATAAGAAACATACAGGACAGATTGTCAAATCTCACGTCTGCCCCCTGGTGTTAAATATCAATAAAGGTAACTGCAGCTATTTAAAGGCACCTTATTAAAGTATCTTGCAGATAAGGCTGAAATCAGCCAACTATATACAAAATCTGTGTACGGTGAACTAATAAAATACACAATTGTTTTTGCATCGAACATATTCAGAACCAGAGTAGCCAATATGAAGGATATCAAAGGAATGGAAGATTAGTCTGTGCCCTCCAGGTAATCAACTATTATTAAACACCTCCGATACGCTGCCCCAAGTAGAGCTTGAATGTGGCTTTCACGCACGGCATTTGCTATCACTTACCCCACTGTACTTTCTGGATTTCTCAAACAAAACTGCTGAGTGTGGGGTGGAGCTGGTGTGGCACCATTTCCCAACGGGAGAGCCGCCGTGCACGGTACAGTGTGTCTATAGCATTCTTACTTGGAATCATGTATTCAATACATTTAACTGAACAGACTACAAAGCACATGCCTGATATTTCAATTACAAATAGACAAATATAAGGTGCTGGCATATTTACAAGATCCTAAGTTATTTCCTCTCTTTTGGGAACTCTTTGTGCCTTCTGCTCAGTTTTGCTGTGAACCTAAACCTGCTCTAAAAAACAGTCTATTAAACAACAACAAAACACACACACACACACACACACAGATGGCAAGTAGATTTATGATCAGTAAGGCATAATTTATTGCCTCCTGGCCTAGGTCCGTTGTTGAAGGAATGAAAGAATACCAGAGAGTCTGTCAGTTACTGTAGCTGCATAATAAATGATCTGAAACAACTGTTTGATTTGCTCAGCACCGTGTGGGTCAGAATTTGGGAAGGGTGTCAGCAGGGCAGTTGTTTGTAACAGCATCAGGTAATGGGTGGGGCTGCAGGTACAAAGGACGGGACATGTTGGATGGTCACTCACAAGGCTGGCAGTGATGGTGACTCTTGGCTGGGAGCTCTGCTGGGCATATCTACCAAGCCCCTACCTACATGAGGTCTCCCAAGCATGGTGGTTTCTTCCACGGTGCAGCTTCCCCCAGGGTGATCATCCTGAGACAGCCAGGGCTGACGCTGCTTGGCCTTTCCTCACTGGGCCCAGAGTCTTCTTCCTCATTCTCAGAAGCCCAGCCTGAGTCAGGGGGAGGTAAGGTACAAACAACCTCTAAGAGGAAACATGCCCAAGGAATGGTGGCCAGTTTTAAAAATCACTACACAAAGCCATATTGAAAGCAGACTCAACTACACTGGTACGGGTGGGTGGATGGGTAAAGAAAAGAACTCACATTCATCAAGGACGGTCTATGAGGCAGGCATGGTGCCAGGCAGGTTATGTACAGCAGCCCACAATACCACCCTGAAGCTAGTGTCGTAACTCCCATGTTACGGCCAGGACGGAGAAGCTGGGAGAGACTAGGAGCTGGTCCCAACAACGTGAGCAGTCAGTGGCAGATTCTGGTACCATAGCCACACCCACCCCATGCTCACCCTTCCAGATTAGTTTATGCTCCTGCAACCCCAGCAAGGGGAAGCTGCACATGGGAAGGGAACCAGAGTCTTCTTGGGCTAAACCTTCCTGTTCTTCGGGGTGGTGTGTCTTAAATGTTAAAGTGCACATGCATCACCTGACTATCAGCATCTGACTCAGCAGTTCTGGGGTGGGCCTGAGATTCTGCATTTAACAAGGCCCCAGGGGATGTTGAAGCTGCTGGCCTGTGGCCTGCATTGTGGGAAGTGGGGCTGTATGGTCGAATAGGGCGGTACCCTGGGGTGCAGTTCCCAGACAAGGCCTGTGACCCCAGAAAAATATGCCTCCTCCCTCAGAAGCCTAACAGCCCGCACTTTCTGTGGGTCCAGGGTGGGTGGGGGGGTGGAGGCGGAATGCTGTCCAATTCCTCACTGTCTGCTGCTCATTGCCAATAATATGAGAAGGGGTTAGAAATGATTGTTTTTCATGGGTGATGTGATGTGGATTTGTACTTCTGGAAACTACCTAATTGTTGCCAACCAATGTCACCCCATTACATTTAACAATAAAATATAATAATAATAAAAAAAATCATTTTTCTCTACAAAAGTCTTTTTATTTCTTCACTTTGTACTTTCTGAAGTTGTATAAAAATATAGGCAACTGTAAAAAGAAGGACTACTGCAATTGTGGGTGAGTCAGACACAACAAGACTGAGAGCAATAACTGAGTTCAGAAAAAGGCCAAGTCATAAATCAGAGGGGAGATCAAACCAATTAGTCCAAGTGAGTCAACGGGACATTTGCTTATCGTACGCATTACAGCATTGGTTTCCCTAATGAAATGCAAATTCGATTGCATTTATAACTGGAAACACTGACAAGTCAAAGCTTCAATATGTTCCTATCTAATGTAGCATCACCCGCTGCTATATCCAGTCAGTTACTTCTGAATGAGGTTGTACAAACTGTTCAGGGACACTAGGTGGCACCTCTGCATTTTTCTTGACACAGCCAGAATTGAAGGCTGGAGCCAAGGAAAAGGAACCTGTTAGATGAATAGTTTTCAAGGATACTGAACTAAACTCTGAGGATTGGGCCCTGGAATTTGTATTTTAAGTAATTCTTCCTGGATGATTTTTCTATGGCCTGGCATCAGAAATAGCTGACATGTAAACCTTCATACACTGCTGGTAGAAATGTAAATTGGTACAGCCACTAGGGAAAACAGTATGGAGGTGCCTCAAAAAATTGAAAATAGAATTACCACATAACCCAGCAATCCCCTTTCTGGGTGTCTACCCCAAAAATCTAAAACCATTTATCCATAAAGATATATGTACTCCTATGTTTATTGTACCATTATTCACAGTGGCCAACACATGGAAATAAACAAAGTATCCTTTAATAGACAATTGGATAAATCTGTGGTACATATATACAATGAATTATTACTTGGCCATAAGAAAAGATGAAATATTGCCATTTGCAACAACATGGATGGATCTTGACATAATCATGCTAAGTGACCTAAGTCAGACTAAAAAAGAAGAGAATCATATGACTTCACTCATGTATGAGACATGAACACAACAAATGAACAAGACAGACAGAAACAGAAACTCATGGACACAGACCATGGTTTAGTGGTTACCAAGGGGTAAGGGGGGATGATGCTGGAAGAGGAAAAAGGGGGTCAAATATATGGTGATGAAAGAAGAGGTGATTCTGTGTGGTGAACACAATGCAATACCTAGATGATGTATTATAGAAATGCACACTTGAAACCTCTAGAATTTTATTAGCCAATGTCACTTCAATAAATTTAATTAAAAAATCACAGGAGGGCAAGCTGAGATGGCTCAGTGGGTTAAGCGCTCACTTTGCAGCCCTGGGGACCGAGGATCAAATCCTGGCCCCGGCCTGTGCGGACCCATATGCTGAACTGGGGAGTGCCCCCAGTTCAGTTCTCACCGGGATGAGACCCCAGCCCAGTTCCTGTCCTGTGCAGCCCCGCACCCACCTGTGAAATGAAACTATGTGGAAAAACCAATGATGTGCAACTATGGAGACTGTTCTGGGCCTTCCCCCTTCCTCTGTCTCTCTCTCTCTCTCTCTCTCTCTGTCAAAAAAACAATAATAAAAAAATAATAACAGGAAACATAAAGTAATAACCATGAACAGTGCCAGGACTAGTCAGGGGGATTTCTATGCTGTATACCTGAAATTAATATAAAATAATTGAAGGTTAATTATAATTGAAAAACTTTTAAATAGTGAGAAAAGATGAAGAGGAATGTTTCAAATTTCCAGGTGTAAAACAAATAAGTCATGGAGATGTAATGTACAGCACAGGGAACATAGTCAATAGTGTTGTGATAGTGTGGTACGGTGTCAGATGGTGGCTGGACTTACGGGATCACTTCTTTAGGTACAGAAATGTTGTATGTTAACGGTATTTTTAAATAAATAAAAACAAACAGAAAATAGGATAATATTTACTCAATTTACAGGGATGAGACTGGGACCCAAGAATCCTGCTTCTGTTTCAATGGCTTTTCTACCAAATCAGGAAAAACAAAAAGTGAAAAAATTTTGAAGTTTCATTGTCAAATCATCAAAGAGATCTTTAAACATCTAAATTGTGTCCTGAAATTCAAGAAATGCCATGGAATAAAATGCTGAAGCCATAAAAATGGATGATGTAACTAACCTTAAATTGAGCTAACATTAAATTAATAAAATGAGAAGTAAACCTTTTGTAAGTATTTACTATATGAAAAAGGACAGGCAGAGTGTATTGTGGTCCTCATACCACTAGATGACACCATACTCCACCAAAGGCACAAGCTTGTTGCTAACTATCAAGGGTGAAGAATTTCAATGAAATACCAGGTAAAACTGTAGGTAATACAGTAAATATAACTAACAGATGAAGTAAATGCCGAATGCATAGAGTTTAAAGTTATTTTATGTATATGTGTAAAAAACATGAGGTACATCCCAAATTTTATCAGCATAGTACAGTATAATCAAACTGAAGACACAGCTTTATCCCGTGACTATAGTATTTTCTGTATTAAGATCTCCTGCCAGAGGTTATTGCTGAGGCATATGTTAATACATATGACAAATTATGGGTTGGAATGTATTTGAATTAATATAATCATCAAATATTTATTGAGCACCTGCCTGGTGACAGGCATGGTTGTATAAGTAGAATGTATAAGCAAATTAAAGAAAGCTTAGAGGAATGAAAATAATCATAACCTAGCATATATTTCAGGACTGAAGGTTTTGAGCAGCAAAACCTATTCCTTACAGTTGTTTTACTTTCGGTAGAGCAGAGAGGAAAATAGAAAAAAAAAATGAAAGAAAGAAAAAAAAAGCATGGCTATAGTCAATCTTAGGAAACGTAGACATCATGTAGGACTTAACAAAATAAAGCTGAAATGTAATTCCACTCTTTCCGGACTCCTCCTTAAATGGGATACAACTGCCAAACCATGGACACACTTCTCATACCTCCTAACCCCTTTTCACTCCTCCCAATACTCTTGACTTTCATGGCTGTCCTTAGTGTCCCACACCCCAAATTCCTTAACAAGCATCTCGATTCAGTCCTTCCTGGTTTTTTACTTCTACCCCATCTGCTGTGTCCAAGTGTCCTTTATGTGTGTATTAGGGTCAATGCAGGAATATTCCTAATGATGAGGCTCTCATTTCTTTCCAAGGTGGTCCCTTCCATTGCTGGAGAGCATATAGACGTCTCCAAGTCCTACTCCATAGAGTGTGTAGTACTGGGGCTTCTCTGTGCTTTCTCTACTTAGTTCTTCCTATTTTTCCTTAGGGGATCTCTGGAGGATCCCAAGTCCCCCTTCTATTGTGCAGCCATTCAGTGATCAATGAAAGCCATCCTGTATTCCTTTGAGTGTCTTTGGAAGGAATGCAGGAGGAGGATTCTGAACGTACAAGTATGTTCAATTGCAGTCTGTCTACTTCTCTCCACTCAATGGTGTCTGGGGCCATTGAACATGAGCACGGGTGCTGAGGACATCCCCACAGAGAGCTGCTGGTGAGCCTGCTTTTCCTGGCCTGGGGGAGAATCTGAGGTCTGGCTGTGTGAGAAGCGTGGACATAAGAGGGGCCACATAACTGAAATGGGACAAGCTGAGGTGAGGCCAGCAGGGCATGTCCTATAAACTCCCAGACTGAAATGAAACACACACGGTGGCCTGAACATAGAAATTTCTAACTAAGAGCCAGTCATGGTACAGTCACATCCTCAGATGGGTAGCTTCCTTAACAAGGGTCAGTTTACCTTAAGTGAGCAGACTAGATGAAGCAGAGGATCAAATCAGAGATTTGAGAGACAAGGAAACCGGAAACGTGCAACCAGAAGAGCAAAGAGAAAAAAGAATTTAAAAAATGAGCATAGTTTAGGAGATGTGGAATCTAAAGAACGAAATAAACAAAACAGAAACATAGAGAAAATGAGGGTTGCCAGAGGGGACTTTGGGGGTGGGTAACAAAAGGGGAGGGATTAAGAGTACAAATTAGTTGTTACACAGTAGTCATGGGGATGAAGGGTACAGAATAAGGAGCATAGTCAACAGTATTGCAATAACTATGTATAATAACAGATGGGTACTAGATTTCTTGGGGTGATAGGTGGAAAGGGGATTGGGAGCAGGGTTAAAAAGGTGAAGGGATTAAGAAGTACAAATTGGTGGTTACAGAACAGTCATGGGCATGTGAAATAAAGCATGAGGAATATAGTCAATCATACGGTAATAACTTTGTATAGTGCCAGGTAGGTACTAGACTAGTCAAGGGGATCACTTCTTAAATTACGTAATTGTCTAAACACTATGCTATATACCTAAAATTCATATAAATAATATTGAATGTCAACTGTAATAGAAAATTTAAAAGGAGAAAAAAGGTAAAGGGGAATAAGAGTTCCAAATTCCCAGATATAAAACAAACAAGTCGTGGAGAATGTAATCAATAATAATGTGATAATGTGGTATTTGTGTCAGATGTGTGCTGAACTTTTACCATGGTGATCACTTCTTTAAGTATATAAATGTTGACTAACTATGATGTACACCTGACACTAATATAATATTCTGTGTTAGCCATAATTTTAATATAAACCTGTAAAAATAAAGTGAAATGCATTAAACTCTTACTAAAAACAATCTTGCAACACAACTGGAAAGACAGAAAAACCAATAGAAAAGTTGACAAAGGATTTGAACAGGCAATTCACAGAATGAGTGGTCCAATAGTTAACAATGAAGAGATGATCAACCACATTATCATTCAGAGAAAGGAAGTGAAAATCACAATGAGACCCTCCTTGGCACTACAAGAACACCAGGGTGGTTTATAATGCCAAGGCATGGTCAGAGTAGAAGAGTAGAAGGAGAGGCCCACCTTCATGCCTTACAAGTACAGTGGACTGGTATCACCAATCCTGAGACCCATCTGGCAATATTCATTTAAGGGTATACGAGATCAGACAATAAAATTTGCAAACTTGTCACCATGCATTTACGTTGGCAACACTATACAAACAACTTGGTAAAGTTTCAGAACCTTGGTATATCAGTGTCTCACAGCTGTGTTCATGCTCACATGTGGCAGTGTCTTGCTGAGTGGTGTTCATTATTGTTGTGTATTATTGTGTACCCTCACAAGAATGTCAGAACTTGAATTAAAGCAACAAAGACACAGAAAATTTCTTTTTAAACTTGGTAAGAGTGGAGGTGAAATCAAGGACATGTTAGTCCAAGTTTAGAGGCATAATGCCATGAAGAAAACGGCAGTGCACAAATGGATTAAACGTTTTTCTTAGGGGAAAGTGTCACTGATGAAGAGAGGTCGGAGCAGCGAGTAATGAGCAGAATGGATGAAAACACTGCAAAACTTTATCAAACTGTGTAACACAATTGTCAGCTGAGAAGCATAGCAGATCAAGTAAATTGACAGAGAAACAGTTCAGAAAATCTTAACTGAAAATCTGGGCATGAGAAAGATGTGTACAAAAATGGTCTGAAAGGAGCTCACTGATAACAAAAGCAAAGGAGAGTCAAAGTTTGCCAAGATCTTCGGAGAGGCAAGATGATGTTTTGGGGCATCTTATCCCTGGTGATGAAACATGAGTGTACCAATATGAGCCTGAAACAAAGCATCAAAGTGCACAGTGGAAGTCAGCCAATTCTTCACAACCAAAAAAGTTCTGTCAGGCCAAATCAAGAGCGAAAGCAATGTTGCTAACCTTTTTTGATATGAGAGGGATTGGTCATTATGAATTTGTACAACAGGACAAACAGTCAACCCAGTTGACTATTTGGAAGTGCTGGAAAAGCTGTGTTAAAAAGTTAGATGAAAACAACCTGAAATTTTCACCAACTCATAGCTTTTGCATCATGACAATGCACCAGTTCACAAGGCACTGTCTCTGTGAGGGCGTTTATAGCCAGTAAACAAATCACTGTATTGGACACCCTCCCTACTCATCCAATCTGGAGCCCAGTGACTTTTTTCTTTACCCCAAAATAAAGGAAATACTGCAAGAAAGATGTTTTGATGACATTCAGGACATCAAGGGTAATATAACGACAGCTCTGATGGCCATTCCAGGAAGAGTTCCAAAACTTCTTTGAAGGGGGATTAGGCGCTGGCATCAGTGAATAGATTCTAAAGGGGAGTTCTTTGAAGATGACCGTAGTGATATTCAGCAATGAGGTATGCAGCGTGTTTTATGCGTTCGTGAACTCGTACCTCATATATGCCTACGACCCAATCCAGGATGACAGTATGCCCCATAGTCAAGGAAAAATCTTAACTAAACATTGCATCTAAAGTCTGACATTGAAGAATAAAATGTTTCATGGAAAACATTAAAAATCACCATCCTATTATAAAATGGGAATTGTATATTCCTCTTTCAAAGTTGGGTAGAAATAGAGAATTTTTGCTATGCAAATAAATAAATAAGACATGGGAGAATGGTATCAGGAAATTCAAATTTGGTCCAACCCTGTACAAATTTGAGCCTCTGCTAGTTTCCAATATCTCAGTCACGGACGTATACATCTCATATCTCAACGAGCACCGGCACAATGTCTAGCTTGCTAAATGGATGAAATGTTCAAAACCTAATGGAGGTAGTGCTGTGGTGAATAAATTAGAATACAACAGTATTTTAATACTGGAAGGTGCTTAAAGGGGCTTTTCCTGTGATGCCTAGGATTTGTGTGGGAATATTACAGAGATAAAGCTTACTATTCCTTTCCACCTATCCGTATCTTGAAATTACGGTTTGTTTTTCTACTCACATCCATGCCTGGTAATATGCTTGCTATTAATGCCATTATACCTGCAGCAACTACCATTATCTTAACACACAGCGTTGCTAACCGGAAAGGCCCTGGCATCCTATGAGCTGAGTGGTCGCATGTTCTAGCTCTGCTGTGTGATAGATGTGTGACAAGCACTTTGTGTTCTCTGAGCCCTAGATTAGCAATCTGTAAAATAAGACTAGCATTATCTACCCTCACATAGTAAGACTCAGTTAAGGTTATATCTACTCAAACATACTGGTACTATTAACCCCAGCCCTGCATGCCACAGAGAAAACCAACTAGTGAATCTGTTACCAGCAAATTTGGAAGTAAAGATGACACATATTTAATATTCATGTTGGTTTATACACAATTGAACTTTATAACTGAGCACAAAATAATCGTGGGCCTTTTGCATCTATAGGTAGTATTTCATGAAGATTTGAAACAGTTTTATTACTGCCCTACGCCTACCACTTCTACCACCTCTACCAACCACCACCACCTCCATCACCTCGACCAACCACCTCTACAATCACCTCCATCATCACTACCTTGAACTTGCAGAGAACTCTCACTCTGAAGTTCTTTCTTTCTTATTTGACTTGATCCACATAATAACAAGGCAGGAAGATGTCGTTTAGAGTTGAGTAAATGTTAGCCCAGCAAAGGGAAAGGATCTATCCTCCTGTGAAGAAATAACTACAAACCCGAACCATTGTCTATAAAACTATGCTGGGAGAGAAGCAGAAAGCTGGTAGCACACTGATATCTTCTCGCACTGAGCCAAGCTCACCAATGGGGAAGGAGAGAGTGCTGAGCCTGGGATTCTGGTTCGAAGTCATCAAAAACCAGAGACTTTGGAAGTTGACATTTTTAACTGCTTATATATTTTTTCTGTGTTCTGGGCTAATTTCTCTCTGTTTGTTGGTAATTTAGAAAGTCTTATCAAATCCTTGGCTTTGTTTTTCTTAATTAACTTGGAAATTAGAAGCTATGCTAATTTCTGATGGGTTAAAAAGTTGTTTCCTATTTTAGGCTCACTGTTCCTAAAGCCAAATCACCAACAAAACCATGCAGATCTGAGAAGTTGGAAGGTGGAAAACCATAGAATTCAAGACTGCAGATGCTACCTGCTAATTGGGCTCTCACACTGCAAGATGAGAATATAAACAGGCCAAATAACAGTCGGTGTTAACTGCATTTAAACATCCCACTTTTATGTGAAAGAATGAAACTTCTTACCCTTTTGAAGATAATGAACTTATCAATAAAAAGCCATCAACATAAACTGCCAACAATAGGAGGGCTTTCAAATCATGGCACACTACCTGTCCTAATGTGGCCACTAAAAATAAAGTTGCAGACACTGTAACGATATGTGAGGTTCATGGTTCTCAAACTGTATGCTGAGGTGCCCCAGACCACGGCTGTGAACTCACAAGGGTGTGGCAGGGTAATTTAAAAACTGGAAGGAAACAGCAATCACATTTCATTTAAGAATGACAAAACGTTTTTGGTTTTTTTTTTATCTCAATTCATAGGTATTATTTGTCACATATTAAGTTGTTTGAATTAAGCTACTTAACACATGGAATGGTTATTCATTTTTGCCCATGGGGTGCTGGCATGAAATTACTGAGACACTAGGAGTACTGGGAACCAATAAAGTTTGGGAACTGTGGAACTGGTTGAAAAAAAGGAAAAATAAACTGCAGACATAATCCATTTCATTCTCCTGCGTGAGCATGTGTTTGTGTGTGTGTTTTAAAATGATGAAAGAAAATACATCGAAATTCAATAGTGGGCAGTCGAGCTATGATAGGTCTTCTTTCTTCAGTTTCCTGCTCCACAAATTCAGGATATGGCTTTAGGACATGAGGATTTTGAAGAAACATGTTTCTACGTGCATCTTCCCCAGGCTCCGTTCAAAACAAATAATCCACTGCCCACAAGTGCAGGCTTTAGGAAGTGAACTTGGCTTGGGGTTTTCAGCCCCTGGGGCTTCTCAGCCTAACAGCTGGCAGATCTAGCAAAGACTTTGGAGGTGGGGAGGTGTGTGGCCTGCCAATGTCACAGATGCTGCTGCAGGGACAGTCATTTCTCTGGCTCCTGCTTCATGGTGGGAAGAATGGCCTGCAGCATCCTGCAGGTCTGAGGTGAAAGAGACCGTTGGAAACCTGCCCTGAGGGAATTCGCACCTGAAAGCATCCCTGAGTGAAAGAGATCTGGGGTGTTTTGCTGGTGTCTGCTGTTATCAAAGACCCAATTCTGAGAACTCGGTTTTATATAATTTAGGGAGTTATCTACCAAATTGAGACATATACATACAGTCTTTGTTCTACTGATTAGGAAAGAAAAGAAACCCAAAATGCTGTTTTCCTCTTAAAATAGGCAATTTTTATTATACTTTGTAGTTGGGACAAAAGTACAAAGTACTTTTGGGTTTGCTTCATTTTTTATTTTTATTTATTTTTTAAAGATTTATTTTATTGTTTGAGAGAAGGAGGGAGAGAGAGAGAAAGAGAGAAGGGGGGAGGACCCAGAGCAGTCTCCATAGATGTGCATCATTAGTTGTGACGTGGCTTTATTTTACACAGGTGGATGTGGGGCTGTGTGGGGTGGGAACCAAACTGGGGGCCTCCTGCATGGGAGGCAAGAACCTTCACTAACATCCTGGCAGTTACCAGTTGTGCCACAGTTTAGCATATGTGTTTGCACGGGCCAGGGCAGGGATTCGATCCCCAGATCTCACAGTTGCAAGGCAGGCACTCAACTTGTTGAACTATCCCGGCATCCCTGCTTCATTTTTTAAAATTAATTGACCACTAATGTTCCAAGTGTACTAGACTATATATATCCACTTTTAACAGAGGAGGAACCTGAAGCTCACAGAGGTTGAGTAACTTGCAAAATTATGGGCAAATATCTGAAATAGAAGAGATTTTGGATTTTGCTTGGATAGTCTGGCTCCAGAGTGTTCTTAAACAAAATACTCTCACTGCCACTTTTTGAAGCTGTTTTCTAATCTAGGCACATCTTTTCATTAGGCAAAAATATAAGTGTACTCTTTCGAAATCTAAAATTACACCTCCCCTAAGTTGTCTAGGAAGTATAGGCACTCCATTCTCAAAGATTTCACTACAAAGTGTTTATGCCATGGTGTTATCTATTCCATTGTAACGTTTATTATATTTTGTTTATCTTTAGAAATCTGTCTCCCCAGCTAGATTGTGGACTCCGTAGAAATGGGGACCAAATATCATTGTTCTCTTGAGCTTCATTTTCTAGAACATAGTAGGCTCACAACCAATCCTTGATGAAGAAATGAAAGCAAATGTGACATTGATAGCCGTTGTCATTGATGCCATGCCTAGATCCCTGCATCCCACCTTGGAGGTCACAAGCAGGCATTTCCTGCCCACCCTGAAGGTTTCCTGCTTCACTCTACCTGAAGGCATTTTCTGGCTGACGGGGAATACTTGGTCAAATGCGGTGAGACTGGATTTTGCCAGATTAACTCCTGGGAGCAACCAGGAAGTGATTGGAGTTGGTGGACAGATGCCCCAGCTTCCTTGCTGGGACAATTCTGAGGTGTGTTCTACAAAGTCTCTCCGATGACATCCCGGCAGTTACCTATACATAAACCATCCTTTCTTGACTTCTCTTCCTTCCTGGTCTTCGTATTTTTCCAGAACCATAAGGAAACTACAGTAGATTCTCTGTTAGACAGAATTTAAGCCATTTGCACTCTCAAGCAACCAGCAAACCAGAGATTTTATAATCAGGAAGTGAGTAGAGGCTGAAGGACTTTTGAGAAATATGGGAGAGAAAGTCAAGACTGCCACAAACAGACTCTTGGTGGAAATCTGGACTTTGAAGATGCTGATGGCGAGGACTCAGAACCATATGAGGAACCTGAGATTGCAACCAGAGGAAGGGGATCCTTTTGGCAGAAAGTTTGGCAAAACCACCTCCTGAAGTTATGTGGAAAGCAGAAGCTAGCAGGAATAAACCTGGTACATATCTAAGGAGATTTCCAAGGAAAGTGGGAAAAGTGCTGCCTGGTTTCTTTCTGCTTACAGTAAAATGCAGGCGGAAAGAGATGAATTAAAGAAAAAACTTAAAAAAAAAAGAAACAAAAACCCAAAAAACAGAAGCTCATGACTTAAAAAATTCTGAGCTTTTCCAGATGGCAAAGATGGGAAAATGAAGTGGCCTCTCAGGAAAGCACGTTCTAGACAAAACACTGAGGGTGCGAAGGTACAGCTGTTAAAAATTCACAAAGAACAAAGGTCAGAATATGCTCAGACAAGGACCTTTTTAAGAAGTTATGGGTGTGCCGAACAGATCTTCTCAATCAAGCCAGAGAACATCTAGGAAACTTAAGGACTTTGTCCATGAGCCACCTTAGCTGGAGGCCAAAGTACAGGAGGGTTTATCTTTAAAATATCGGTGGATATAGCTTTTGCCTAATGGAGTGAATCACAGTGAAATCCACACAAGGTCTACAAAGCTACTAGGAAATTGTTTAAGTAGAAACACTGCTAGCTGATAAAACCACTCAGCTGCAAACCCAGGCTGCCTTTCCTGAGAAAGTAGGACAGAACTGAGAACCCAGAGGGTGGACCCAGAGGCACAGATTATTCCCAAGCTTTGAAGCAAGGAACTTCCAACATCTTCCAGGCTGGGTTTCACCCGGGCTCTGGACCAGGAACTCCTTTTTACCTTCCATTTTCCCCATTGTGGCTGCAATGCCTATAACAATTATTCTGGGCCTGCTCCTCCCTCATATATTGGGAGGGCTAGGGGCAGGTATTGCCTCTTTCACTATATAGGTCCACAACTGTGTGCCCCTCATATCTCTGTGATTAATAGCTTACACCCAAGCCCTTTAGTCACACCTGAACCCAATGTAAATCTCAGGTGAGGCTGTAATCCCTAAATCTCAGATGAGATTTAGGGAACCTCGGCCTGGAGTGAATGCATCTTGCATGTGGGAGGGACAATGGGGACCACAGTGGACAGGCCCTACGGTGACCCCCACCCCCAGTGATTTCCACCTCCTGGTGCTCATGCCCTTGTGTAACCCCCTCTCCATGAGTGAGGGCAGGACTTGGTGGCTGGCTTCTAACCAACAGAACATGGCAAAGGTGATGGGATGTCATTCATTCCCACCCATGGTTGCTTTACACGATACGGCATCAGCACTGGGAGATCACTTCCGGGATTCTGTTATGATACATAAGACTCCAAGTAGATTACCCCTGGCTCCCCTGCTGGCCTTGAAGAAGCAAAGTGCCACGAGTTCCACAACAAGAAAATGAATTCTGCCAACAACGGAAAAGAGCTGGGAAGTGGAGTCTTCCCTCGTCAGGCCGCCAGATGGCAGTGAAGCCCGGCTGACAGCAGACAGTCTTAGGAACCCTCAGAGGACCCAGGTAAGCCACGCAGAGGCAGGGGAAACCGTGAGATAATAAGGGTGTGTTCTTTTTAAGCCATTATATTTGGGATCATTTGTTTTGCAGAAATAGGAGACTAATACAAAGAATCTCAATAGGCAGTGACTTGTGTGATGGTAGTGAACTCTTAGACTAGTGCTATCTGGAGCACAGCTTTTTTCACTGAAATCAGTGATGTGCTGCTTGGAAATGATAAACTGCTTTCTCTAGTTTAACTGCAGTCAACAATATAATGCTCATATTTAATACTACACAACTAAATGATAAAAACTGCGATCTGACAGTGCCCCCAAAGAAGCCGATAGTTACCATCTTAGTGCCCCAATTTCTGTAAGATGCTGAGAGATAAAATTAAATCTTTCAAGTTCCAAGAATGTGTGGGAGTCACAGAGAGCCACATGCTTTTTGTTTCACTTTAGAAGGACTATTTTCAGTTAGGTCACCCCTTTCAGAAGAGTAGAGTTACGGTAAATCAGGCATCCTGGAGAATATCATCTCCCATTATATAGACTGTTCCACTTATCAAAGTACACGCGTTCTCATGTGACAAGTTCAGCTGTCAGAGGTTCAGAGCAAGGCCACTCAATGGGAAACCAAGAGAAGTCTGGAGAGAACTTTGTGATCTGAGGGTCTGCTGTCTGACCTCAAATCTGATCAGCTCAGGGAGCAGGAAGGCCATCCTGGTGAGACAGCGAGCAGCATATGTTTGAACGTTTACTCATTTGCTTCTTAGAGCACACTTTCATTGACATTTCCTGTTTAAATATTCAGCCTAATGCTCTTGAGACAACTGTGTGGATTACATGCATAATGAAAGACTATGCAAAGGGCTCTGGGTACCCTACCACTAGAAAATAAAGAGATATGGCTGTAGTGATAAGGAATTGTCACACGTAGGCATTTGAATGATGTCCCTGTCAGATTCTCAAGTGAGTGCTAGTTTGTAGGCTAATACCAGGCTTTCTAAATGCTTGAATCAGAAGCATCCCTATACACAGAAACAACATCTGACATCTCACATTAATTTGCTCTGTGACCTTGGGAAAAAATCACTTTACCTACCTGGGTCTTGGCTGTCTCATCTGTTAGGAGAAAAAGCAGGACTGAGAAGAAAGTGATTTTTTTATTTTATATTGCATCATTTATGTATGCAATACTTTTTCATGTCTAAACACACCCTTATCAACAAGCAGCAGGGTGATGTGGTGGTTACATGCATGGTTTTTTGAGTCAGATAAATTTTGGTTTTGAATCCTAGGGCTCCTGCAGTTTCTAGTTACGGGGGCTTCAAAAACTTCTTTAAACTTTGCTAAGTCTTGCTTTCCTCTACAGGCATATTTCAGAGATATTGTGGGTTTGGTTCCAGACCACTGCAATAAAGTGAGTATCATAATAAGCAAGTTGCAATCTTTTTGCTAGTAGAGGGTCTTGCCTTCAATTCATAAGAACCACAATATCTTTGAAGTTCCATAAAGCAAAGTGCAATAAAATGAGGTATGCCTGTACCTGAAAGATAAAGTACATGCTACTCACTTGAAAAGAAATGAGGGCTAAGTGAGATAATGTATCAGTCAGTTGTCCAATAATGGTGCATAACAAACCATCCCACACTCAGTGTCATACAATGGACCTGCAATGGGTGACTGTTTCAAGCTGTAGGGATGGAGGTGGGCTGGGGGGTGGGGGGAGGTTCTGCTCCTTGTGCCACTCACTCTTATGGAACCACTGAGTTATCCAAGCCATGCTTTTATGGTGGTGGCAAAAGAATTAAGGAAAATTTCAGCTTGACATTTTAAGCCTTTGCTCACATCACCCCATTGGCCAAAGCAAGTCACGTGGCCACGTTCAAATTCAAGGGTTGGGGAAGTACTTAGCCCTCTATGAGGCTGTGGCAAGAGGAATGCAGAACTGAGTTAAATAATTCAGTCTATTATAGATGGTATATGTGAGGCACCTATGCAACATAGGGCCTGCCTGATTAGGGCCATGAATGATCACCGACACCTCTGATTATGTTTTGTTTTGCTTTTTCCAAACTTCTCTAGGGCAATCAATCTTTCTTGCACTACTTGAAATAAGCCAGAAAATGTCTCCTGCTAAAAAGTACTACCACTCCATTTACCTGTCTGATAAAGCAATATGAGGTTCTCTGCTTGGAATTGTCTTTTTCCCTTGTCATTTCCCTGCGTACACTTTCACTGACATTTCCTACTTAACGTTTGATGAAAATCCTACTATTAAAAGCAAATATTTTGGAGGTGGGAAGCACTGAAAGTAATCATTAACCCTTTGGGGAAGAAGAGTAGAAGAGGAGGAAAGATAGGATGAGGGGCAACTGAACATAGCTGAGTCTCTGATATTAGATCTGGGTTCAATGAGACATTTGGTGAATTTCAACAAATCAGTCAAAGTTTGTTAACTTATATAACTGGGTTAAAACTGTTACGTGGTTGTTATGAGAATGCCACAAAATAATGAATACTAAAGATTTTGTATGCTGCAAAACACAATACAATGTCTGGAAATAATATCATGGATTTTGGTCAGGCCTGTTTCAAGGGATAGTTCAGCAGATTACTATAGATTTAATGCCTGCTTTGCCTCACACTAGTGTCTGCTCTCGGAATAGAGTTGAGGTAAAATAGTCAAAGTGAGGTTGTCACAGAACCCCTGTCTGCATCCTCTCACTCTGTGGGATCTGTTGTATCTCCTCCCTGGAGTTACAGCAAGAGACCATAGTCACTG
The DNA here is from genome assembly GCA_004027555.1 of Craseonycteris thonglongyai. Lineage (NCBI taxonomy): Eukaryota > Metazoa > Chordata > Mammalia > Chiroptera > Craseonycteridae > Craseonycteris > Craseonycteris thonglongyai. The sequence goes on from PVKE010005549.1 coordinate 37,530, forward strand.
CAAGAATGCTGGGCAAGGCATTTTAAATTGTGAGAGGATGCCTTGAGAAACAGATCTAAGCTTCAATCAGTCATTAAGCATAATAGCATATACTTGGCAATATCCCTTAGTACAGAAATGCAAAACTGTAAAAATGTTCATTTTTTGATAAACTAATTTTCTACCTATCAATATGTATTTATCTCAAAACATTACATAAAAAAGCAAGCGAGAATATGCTTTTAGTACAATTTAAATATGACGTCCTTTAATAAAATTTAAATATGCAAAAATAATAGTATCTAATTTTTACTTCTATAGTTCTGCTTACGAATAAAAAGCAAATCTGAAGCAAATACTAAGATATGCTATTTGTTCACATTAGGTAGAAGCTACAAAGGCTTTTCAATATTATCCTCTCTATGTCTTTTAATATTTTTCATATAATTTCTAGGCTGTTACAAAAAGTGATCATGTTCTACCTTCAGTCCCACCTGGAACAGTGAATGGTGGTTCTTAAAGTGTGTCATGCTCCTCCCCCTGCAGTATCAGCAGCATCTGGGAGCTTGTTAGACAGGCAAATAATTGGTCCCACCCAGACCTCCTGAATCCTCTCTGAATCTCTAGGGTGGGGCCCAGGAAGCAGGGTTAAAAGAAGCCCCCACCCCCACCCCCACAACCAGGAGATTCTAATGAAAGCCCAAGTTTGAGAACCACCAGGCAAGAACAAATGTGACCATTTAGCTTGCCCTTTACATTGCTTATAATGAATGCCCTTGTGTACAAAAGGACATCAATATAAAAATGAGTTTCTCAAAGATATTTGCCAAATGTTTTAAAGGACTACTCCCCCTACCTTTGGGTGTTCGTTTTTAGTTTTTGTTTTGTTTTGTTCTTTTCTGGGGTTTTTTTTTTTTTTGTTGTTGTTGTTGTTTACATGCCATTGGATTTGGGTACATGAACTTTAGCTTTTAATGCAAATCCAAGTCAACCTGTAGTTTCTAATTACATTTCTGAAATTTTGGAAATCTTGGCCATTGTAAACTTGCACTGATCAGTAGTCTTTTATAACTACCTAAATCAAGATTTTCAAAGTGGGGTTCCCAGATCAGAAGCATCAGCGTCACCTGGAAACTTATCAGAAATGCAAATGCTTGGGCTCAAGATCCCAGTCCTACTGAATTAGAAACTCTGGGGATGGGTTTAGCAATCTGTGTTTTATAAAGCCCTCCATGTGATTCTGACGGGCTGTAGTGTAAGAAACTCTGATCTATATAAGTCTACTAAAAGGTGTGTCTTGGTAAGCATAAGAAAGTTCTGAATAGGAACAGTTGAAATCTTAGTCAATCAGAGAACAGAGTGTTGGTTGCAATGGTGAATTTTCATTCAGACCAAGCTGCCTGAAGCTCACTGATAAATACTGAAGAACAGGAACTTCGTCAAAACGTAAGGCACTCCTCACTTCTTCTATCTACTGCTTTTGTGGTGTAATATCTTTACTCATTTTTTCTTTGTCCCTTTTAAAGAACTTGACCCAATCAGAATTGTTGATTCTACTTAAATAACTTTGCCAAAATGGCTTTAAATTTGCACAACTCTATTCACTGCTTTCTATCAATTCATTCACAGCTTCTTATTTCAAGGATCATTCTGACTTCTGAGATATATTCTGCATGACATATACTATGTTGTTCTCAAGTAACCTGGAAGATTTCTCCAGAGAAGGCATTTCCAAGTAGTAGGATCATCCAAACCACATGACATACTTTGGCCCCTTGAACTTTTGACTTTGCTTTTTCTAAGAGGCTGGTAGAGTCTGCAATATTGCAGGATTCTTCCAGAACACCAACAATGTCCAACTGCAGCAAATAGTGCTAACTACACTTATAGGACTTGGAGAGAGAGGGGATCAATTTAAAGGGATTTGGTGAGAGTATGAGGTATGGATTTCTCGGCTGTCCTTCAGGTTAAAGCAATGATTAACTCTACTCTTTCTGAGGAAAATACAACTTAGCTGACTACTGTTTTGTCATTTCTTGTCTGTTTTTATTTTATTTTTTTCTCACATCCAAAATTGTGGCATTGGGAAGCCAGGATGGCTCAGTGGGTTAAGCGCTCACTTTGCAGCGCCAAGGACTAAGGATCGTGCTAGCCTTTGTGCTGAATTGGGGAGTGCCCCCAGTTCAGTTCTCTCTCTCTCTCTCTCTCTCTCTCTCTCTCTCTGTCTGTCTCTCTCTCTCTCTCTAACAAAAACAAAACAAACAAAAAAAAAAACAATAAAAAAAAAAATTGTGCCTGAGGTCTCACTTGTAGAAATCCAGGGCTGGATCTATACTTGAGATGCATTTTCCAGTCATCCCCCAGTTGGCATTTAAGTGTTTCTAACAAACATTTCCATTTCACATGGACTACACATGCTCACACCTTGGGCGTCAGAGCTAGAAAGCCATAAAGTGAGTAAGACATCATGGGGCTCAGAAGTTCAGCACTTAGGAAGTCTTGCTCTAATTCTCAATGGGGCTGATAAATTCTGTCACAGAGAGTAATGAACTGGCCCATCCAAGAGATGAAAGAAATGAGCTAGAAGGTCCTCTTAAGTCCTATGTCCACTGAGCATGGTGGATTAACTACTGAGATGGGAGCTTCTTCCTTCACTGCTGGCTAGGACCGGCTAGAATCTGTACAACTAAAAAGACATGGCGAAATAAATAATACTCTGTCCTAACTCAATAATATACACACTCTAACCGATAAACACATAAACTTAGTCTTTAGCTAAGATGTTATACTAAAACTCTAGAATGTTTTAAGGTCTCCTTCTAGAATGCTCCTCATCAAGTGATAGTTATACTCAAAGGTAAGAAAATAAGCCCTCATTTCATTTAGACATCTTTCCTATACATTGATGATCAACAGCCGAAGACTTTTCTGGGCATACTATGTATTCCATATTCTGGGTTTTATTAAGAACCTGGGGGATATGAGAAAGATAATAAAACCAAAAAGAATCCCCAATTCCAGCTTCTTTTTAGATGTAGCTTTTCTCTTAGAGAAAAAAATTACATTCAATAGTAGGATATTGCCTAATATTGGTTGATTAATTGGTAAATTTCTATTACATATTAACAATATCTGCTTAAAATGGGAGGTTCCTTTTATCCCTAAAGATTTATCTTCTCAAATATACATCTATTGTTTTACATTTTAGTTGGCCTGAATAGTTTGAAAATCCTATCAGAAGATCAAATTCACAAGATGCAGGATTAGAAGGCTCTGTATTGATCTTTAGGCAGAACAGTTCCACAAGTTCAATACTAGAACTGACCAAGAATATGCATGAATGATAGAATTGCAATTCTAATTCAGTCAGTTCAGATGATATAGCTTGTAAGCATTTCCCATCATTTATCAGCTATGCTCCTTTGTATCTTTTAAAAAATACATCCACTTTCGTTTTATCAATCATTTAAATACAATGCAATCAACCTTCATGTTAACATAGAAGAAAGTATTTGAGAACAAGGTATTCATGTAACTCAGACATCTAATATAATGAACAAGAGATATAGACAAGAATCTGATCTGGATAACATGATGATAAACTTCAACAATGTTTAATTACCATTTGGAGCTTTCAAGACTTGATGGTCTATGGAATTCTAACTCTGATATGCAAAAGAAACCTGCAAAGGCTAGATTTTCTTCATAGCAACTTACCGTATCTGAAATTTATTTGGCCTAATTTCTGTTTTAACGCAATTATTTCATGGATCTTTCTTGCCAAATATTTACGAGCCATTTGTTTAAAGTAATTACATCATATTCCAGGACTCCAATAATTTGCTTTTATTTGAAATAGTGGTCATTTAGACTGTAAAGACAAATTTGAATACATATATATGCATACTTCTATAAATATATATGATTACATATATGAAACATGTATATATGCATGTATGTATATGCTTATATATAAATCACTTGTTATTATCAAAAATCCTAACATTAAATTTTATATATGAAAGAAAAATTTAAACATTCTGAGGGCAAATGCAAAAACACCCAAAGGATATCTAAATATAACGTTTAACCAAAAACTATATATTTACCAGAAAGGGTAGATAATATTCTTTACTATAAAGGCTAGCAAATGTGATTTAAAGTGAAATAAGAATTTCCGACTTTGTGGCTGCATTTTATGTGTCTGATCTGAAAAAGATCTCACATCCAAAAGCTGTGGTTCCTTTTCATGTGCTGCAATTTACAGCAAGTGGTGAGCATTATAACCACTGAAGAGTAACTGTGGCTAATCTGTGGCTATTTAAAAACAAACACATGGCTCCGACATGTTCTAGTTTGCCAGTAAGGATGATACGCTTCATCAAATGAGAGCATGCTTTCTAAGCTGACAGAAAGCGTCGTCACCATACCTTCATGGGAGCCAGCTGGATGGGTGTGATGCACGAAGGGTCCACCATGGGCTTGGGCCTGTTGGCCGTGTCTGCTAACAAACTGTGCCACTGCTGGGGCAGGCCCGTAAATTTCTGCTCCTGTGGATCAAACCCAGTATGAACCCTGTGTTCAAAGTTGGAGGGGCCAGAGATTTCAATCTTTTTCTTTTTCTTTCCAAACATGATGCAAACACCTGGGAAATGCAAACAGAAAGGAAGCAGCTGTTTATACCTGCCACAGGAATTTCATGAATTCATTCACAGTTATATCTTTTCAGGTATGCCTCTATATATCAGCTGCAAAAGATGAAAGTTAGATTTTTAGGGTGTGGAGATTAGATAATTTCATTCAAATACTTTTGTCCTCTCCTTGCACTTGCCGTGTGAAGTACAGTTTCCTGCCCCATTGATTTCTGGACTTTGGCCATATGACCTGCTTGGACCCACAGACTGTGCATGGAGAGGCAGGGCACCAGTCTGGGTGGAGGGTTTCTTTTGGAGGAACTGCGTGCTTGCACTTTCCCTCTTGGGCTTCTGCCACATGGAGATCTCTCTGGTGGACGATGCCCTCTCAGCCTGGGTCCTGGAAGGAGAGTTGCAGGAGAAACAGACACAAACCTGACCTCCAGTCTGGAGCCAAGAGCAACTAAGCCACAGACAGCTAAACCACAGCCGACTCATGAGTAAGAAAGAAATGTTTATAAAGAAGTAAGCCACTGAGGTTTTGGACTTGTTTGTGATGTGGTGTTATCAAAACGAAAGTTGACTGGTACACACATGGAGAAGGATCTGAACGTCAGCTGTGCACTTAAATTCTAAAACATTTGTGTGGAAAAATATATGTGTATACATAAGAAATGGGGTGAATAATTATACTTCCATATAAAATGATTAGTAGCATTAAACAAGTAAACATTTGTAAAAACACCTTGCAAAGCACCTGGTCAAATACAAAGGACACTTGACTGGCATTGCCTGCATGGAGTTGGGAGTGAGAGGGGACACTTTTCAATGTATGTTAGATTTAGAGCTTTGTGCAATGTATTTGACCTGTTTGAAACAATGTAGTTTGCCTATAGCTGAAACATATCCTGTGACTAGGACTCCTTTAGCAAATATGTGAAGTAGACACTGTGTGCTTTATGGTACTGAAAACATGCAGGATAACCTGGGGTTGAATCCCAGGCAGATCATCTACTGGCTGTGATTTTGAGTAATTGCTTTTGCTTCTCTGATTTACTGTGAATATGATCATTTGAGGAATCTTGATAACATTCTTATGGGCATTATAGAAGACAATGTTTTGGCTTCAGTGGTGCCTTGTTGGGGAAGCTCTATCTCAACCCTCAGACTTGAGTAGGTGGGTTATACATGCCTCCAGCTCTATGTGCATCTTCTTTACAACATTTGTCCACTTGCTGTCAATTAATTAAGTGCAACTGTGTGCCTGATGTCTATTTTCCCTACTAGAATATAAGATCCATCCCAGATAGTTCCTGCTAGTTTATGACTGTTTGCCAGTGGCTGGCATATAGGAGGGGTCCAGAAATATTTGCTGGGGAAGCCGGGATGGCTCAGTGGGTTAAGCACTCACTTTGCAGCCCCAGAGACTGAGAATCGAATCCCGGCTCCGGCCCAGCTGGACCCATATGCTGAACTGGGGTGTGCCCCCAGTTCAGTTCTTGCCAGGGCCTATGTGGGAGGCTCCTGGCCTGGTTCCTGCCCTGAGCAGCCCCACACCCACATGTGGAGTGAAACCATATGGAAAACTAATGCTGTCAACTATGGACACTGCTCTGGGCCCTCCCTCTTCTCTCTGTCTGTCTCTCTCTCTGTTAAAAAACAATAAAAATAAACATTTAAAAAAAGAAATATTTGCTGACAGACTAAAGTCACTGAAAATAGTACATTTATTCAGTGAACAGAACCCCCAACATTTCACAACCCTAGCTCCACACTTGTTAACCACTTGCCTTGCTCTCTCCCTCCTCCTTTCTCTCCCTCTCTTCATCCTTCATTAAAATTTCTGTGTCTTCTATTAACCACTGCTTTTATCCCTGCTTGACAAGCAGGACCTCCCTCTAGCCTTCCAGTTTTCTCGAGCTATTGAGTTCTCTATTTGGATGTCTAGTCTGTTTGGCCTGCTATAACGAAATGCTGCAGACTGGGTGGCTCATAAACAACAGAATTGTATTCCTCACAATTCCAGAGGCTGGAAGTCCCAGATTCAGGTGCTGGCAGGTTCGGGGACTGGGAGGGCCTACTTCCTAGATGGCTGTCTTTTTACTGTAACCTCAGCTGGTGGAAGGAATAAAAGTGCTCCATTAATAAGAGCACGAATCCCATCCATGAGGGCGCCATCCTCGTGAGCCAATCACCTCCCAAAGGCCCCACCTCCAAATACCATCACCTTAGGGACTCGGATTTCAGCAGAGGAATTTTGGAAGAACCCATTCAGATCCCAGAACTAGATATGTGAGCATATGTCAATGAAAAAATATTGTCCTTGTTTTTTGATAAGGCAGTATTGAGAAGAAACCCATGGCTGACCCAACCTACCTACATTGCGTCCTGTGATACTACACAGCTGTAATGGAATAATCACAAATACAGTGCTACATTCCAAGAAGTTTAAGTTAGCGATCTAGAGGAAGTCACTTAAAAGGAAAATTAAGAAGTAAAGCAATGTTCCTGTGAAGTTCACATTTGACTAAAGGCAGAGAGACTCTCCATGTGTACAGTGATATCCTATCAGCGATGGCCATTACTCTGATAGCAATGAGGACTTCCACACTTCAGAAAGACAAACTCTTGCTGACTTTTTAGCAACGTGGAGCAGAGGGACATACAATAGCGATGTAAAGGTCCTCTTGGTGGATGGTTTCTTCTCTCTGATGTGTCTGTGCTTAGTCTGTACCTGGCATGTGTTAAGTGATCAATGTATACACTCTCACTTAAAACTCACAAAAACCCTAAGCTGCGGGCTGCCAAGACCACCCCCAAGCTTGATTTGCTAGGATAACTCGCAGGACTCAGTGTATAGTCATATTAATGACTATGGTTTATTTAGTCATATTTATGACTCAGCATATAGTCATATTAATGACTGTGATACAAAGCAACAAAATACATGTCACTGTAAGGGTTTCACAATCTAGTATGGTTTACTGAATTATAGTTTGATTCACTTTATTTTGTGGCTATTACTATTTTCCTGTTCTTTGTTTCTGTCCCTCACTGCCCGATTTAATTGCTCTGCTTTCCCAAGGCTGTATGCACACCTCATTAATCCAGTTAATCAGCAGAACACTAACTTGTAAGAAACTGAGTCAGCCCTCAGCCATCTGGACACCAGCAACCAGGCTACAGTTTTGGACTATGACTCTGTCAGATGACTTATGAATCACCCCTAAGACCAGGTTTGAGATAAACATCAAAGAACCAACTGGGCCCCACAAAATATTCTCCCAGATGAGTTGCAGGACTAATGCCTTCTTCCTTCGTTCTGCTTCCTCTTGTGTACCTATAAACCTCGGACCTTTCCAGGAATGGGGAAATGGGCTTGGGGACAGGAGTCTACCATCCTCCCAGAATGCTGGCATTTCCCATAAACCTGCTTTTCTTTCTTTCAACCTTGTCTCTTGATCTTTGGCTTTCTGGAAGCAAGCAGTTGGACCTTAACCCAGTAACATCACCTTGTAAGATGTAAGCTCTTTAAAAAAGAAAGGTTTATTATAAAGAAGTCATTACAAACAGAAGAGAAAGACAACCAGAAACTTCGGAAAAACCAAAAACTGGAATAGAAAGACAACATAGTCCTAATACAGTTTTGGGCTCATCAGTCAGCAATAACAAAAATTACAAAATATAAGGACCACTGACTGCCATACCCAAACAGAGCCAAAAAGATGGAAAAATAGGGCAGATTGTGTAATAAAGCTAAATTCTTTCTACTATAGCAGAAAATAAAAAGATGGAGATGCTTAAAATTAAAATGTATTTGTATAGGCCATGTGTAGAAAACTGAGGAAAAAATGGCTTAACTCAAGAAATGTGATGGTGGACCCTGGGAAGCAGAGCTTGGAGTTATCATAGGGTAGATCAGAGAACCACCGGATTTATTATACTTTTTGGTACACCATGTGTGGTATACTCATATGTATGTCAAGAGTTTGCCTCAAATTCACTCTTATAAAAATTCCCTACAGGTTTGTATGTTTCTTACATTGACATACTCCAGGAGTATGGGAGGAAGTAGTTGGTATAGAGGGATTATATTGAAGATGGGGTGGGGCAGGGACAAGATGAGCAGAGCTGGAGCTAATCTATTAGACAATCCTTTTGTTCAGATTCCCTCTCACCATCAAAACAGTATTGGTCTAAACTTCAACACTGACCACTACCTAGGCTAGGGGTTCACTTGCAGGCCCTACAGCTGAAGTGAGGAGTCTGTAATTACTACACTAATAAGGTTTTCAGCCAGACAGAGAGCTGGAGTCTTAGAATAAGACCACAGGATTAAAATATTGTGTCTTTGATGTGCATTGCAAGAATGATTCTTTTCTCGTTGACTCCCTCATGAGGAGATTTTTCTTTTCTTAGCCTCAGATCTATTTTGAAGAGCTTGGTAAATGTAATAATGGATATGTAAGTACTTCTGAAATACCTACCTGTGTTCAGATAATTTAATGTAATGACTGGCCTGTCAGTGGTAGAAGAAAGATGGCTGTTTGAGAAATTGTATTGCAGAAGGGATGGCACCCACCACACCACACCCTTGTTGAGATGTCATGGCTCAGATACGCATTTGTCATAGCCTCAGAATTACAAACAAAAGATCCACTTTACTTTCAGTTATGTTGCCTTTAGGCAAAATATGACATAAATCACACATTTGCGATTCAGAGGAAAATATAAATAATTTGGGCTGGGTTCATAATATAATCTAAAAATAAAGTTGTTTTGGGGGGAAGCCAGGATGGCTCAGGGGTTAAGCACTCACTTTGCGGCCCCAGCGACCAAGGATCGAATCCTGCTAGCCCTGGCCCATGCAGACCCATATGATAAACTGGGGTGTGCTTCCCATGTGGGAGGCCCCCAGTTTGGCCTCTGGCTCAAGGGGGTGTACCTCCCATGTGGCAGGTCGCCAGCCCAGTTCCCGCCCACCTGTGTGGACCATATATACAACTATGGAGACTTCTCTGAGCCCTCCCCCTCTCTCCGTCTTTTATCTCTGTCTCTCTATCTCTGTCTAAAACAATAAAATAAATCTTTAAAAAAATAAAATTGTTCTTTTTAATAAATATAATGTTATCATATCCAAAAGGTATGTATGTACACACACACATACATGCATACATATATTACATAATTTCCCTTCCTGGGATTCATTTATGTCCCCTGAACATCACCCATGGGATAGTCACTGGGTTCCACCAAGTACTTTCCACTCCAGAAAAACTTTCACAGTGTGCTGGGTCAGTAAAGATTATTCTTGGACCTAGTCTCCATTTGTACTGCAGACTCTGGTGATCCAGTTGCTCTGTACCTGCTGTTCTGACCTGAATTCTAGTCCAATGTCACCTCCCTTTTCAATAGCTAGAGCCCCTGCCTCCTTTGTGGATATGACTCTGGCTTCCAATTCCTATCCTTTGGATTTAAACTCAGCCTTCATACCCGATACTCCTTGATTCTTAGTCGTCTTCTGTGTGAACCTTTCAGGCACTTCTTGCTGATCTAGTTGGCTGGATCTCAATCCTATGGGCTGGTTCCCTCTTAGCTAAGCTTTCTGAGTCCATCCTGATTCTGGAATCTGTGATTTTACTTAGATTTATCATATCCATCCACCCTTCACACTGTCTGGACCTTCATCATTGCAAGACTACTACTCTGGTCTAACTCAAGTCTGCTTCCTGGTTTCAGCTCATCCATCTTATTTTTCTACCACCCGATACCCAGAACTGACAAAAGCCATGCTTTGAGAAAAACTTATTTAAATTTTAATTACTTTTGCACTGTCCAGAGTGATAACATAGTGTTACAATAGTAACAAGAAGAAAATCATAGCTTGTTCAATAGCATCCACAGAGTAGGCACACAAAAAACTGCAGAAAAATGTGTTCAATGTTACTATCAAAAGCTATTTCACCATGGTCTTATCTTAAAGCACAAGTTTACTTCCTCCTTATGCCAATGACCCCAAATATGGAAACACAGCCCAGACCCCTCTCCTGAGTTCCAGATTTATGCATCCAACTTTCCTCTTGGATACTTCACACTCTTGACACTTATCATCTCCAAATTTAAGTCATGATCTTCCTGCTTATTCTACCTATTCCTTCTCTACATGTCTCAATCCTACAAGGGCAGTTTGATAATTTTGTCTCCACTTATATAGAAAATAAATAGAAAAAATATTTTAACTAAATAAAAAAGAAATATACCTACATCCTTTATTGTCAAAGCTGCATAATTATTTTCTACAAAATCACCACACACTTTAATCCATTTCCACAATCCTGAAGCAGATCATATGCAGTCAGAGGCCTTCCACTTAATGGTTTGTCTCTCAAATCTGCTTACCCCACTTCTCCATCTTTGAACCATCTTACCCAGCATCTTACTGTCCTCACATTAACACACTGATCACTACTAATGACTTGCATTCATCTGTGAATTTCAATTGGAGGTACTTTTTTTGCTGTTAGAAATTCAGTAGTAGCATGCTGTTTGAACCAAACATCTGAACACTCTTCTATTTCAATGTGCACTGGGTGAAAAATGTAAACATTTATGTGTGCAAGGTCAAGAGTAATGGAGGAGAAATACCATGTGACTACACAGAACTGGTTCTACCCAGATATATCTAATGTAAGAAAAATATTACAGTGGAGAAAAAATTTCAGCCCACGCTTGTAGTATATAAAGCGTGTCCCAAAATTCACACAAGAAGTAATTTTGATAGAAAACACAGGTTTATAATTAAAAATTGTAAATTTTCATTGCTCAACAATGAAAACACATTGTTATTTTGTGTAGCGCTCCATTTTTAATAACCCTGAACTGTCAGCTGTCACGCTGTCTTTTTTTTTTCTTTGGCAACACTTTACTGCATAAATGACGCAAAATTCGAATCTTGCGTGAATTTTGGGACACCCTTTAGCATCACGTTGCATCAAATTGCTTAAGCTGATTCTGAAACTCCACTCTGACTTCCCCTGCTCTATCATCCTGCACATCCAATTCCTGTCCATTCTACTTCCCAAATGTTCAGTACCTCTGTGCATCTCTCTGAATCTCCACTGTATTTATTTTGTATTGTTCCTATAACAAATTACCGGGAATGTGGCAGTTTTGGCAACACAAATTCATTATCTTGCAATCTAGAGGCCAAAAGTCTAGTATGGGTCTCAGTGGACAAAAATCAAGGTGTCAGCATAGCTGTGGCCCTTTCTGGGAGCTCAGAAGGGAACACCCATTTCTTGGTCTTTTCGAGTTTCTAGAGGCCACCTGCATTCCTTGGCTCTTAGGCCATTCCTCCATTGTCAAAGCCAGTGACACTGTACCCCTCACTGAAGGTTCTTCCTCATACACAGATCCTCCTGACTCTCCTCCTTTGCCTGGCTCATCCATTTTTAGGACACTCATGATGACACTGGCCCATCTGGACAATCTTCCCTTTTTAAGGTCAGTTTATTAGCACCCGTAATTTCACCTGCAACCCTAATTCCCCTTTGCAATGTCACTTAACATATTCACAGGTTCCAGGAATTAGGACTTGGTGATCTGGTGGGGGCGTTACTCTACCATGCCCACTGTCACGACCAGAGTCTGCACCATCATCTTTCTCCTAGGCTACTACAAAGTCTTTTAGCTAAGTTTCCCTTCAACTCAACTTGCCCCCTTCCAAGTATCCCTCCTCCGTGCAGACAGACCAATCTTGCTAAAATGTGAATCTGAATGTATCCTGCTCTCTCTCTATGAAACCTTTCCTGTGACTTCTCACTGACCTTAAACACAAAACCAAACTCCTTAGCACAGCTCCCGGGACTCCCGGGGTCCACCCCTGGCATACCTCTCTAACTGCAAAACTGTCTCCCCTTTATTAAGCCTTACTGTCCTAGTGAAGGCCCTCTGTCTCCTCCAACTTCTGCCTCCCCCTGCCCTGGTCACCCCACCCCCATCTCAACCCTTACTCTCAGTCGCCTTTCTGATTTCCGATGAAATGCCACTTCCTCAGAGATGCCACTTTTGAACCCCAGAATCTCCTCAAATTCTCCACTACTCCTTGTGTAATGATTATGTTACTAAAGAACATATCCCAAATTATACAAGTAATGCATGAACACAAGCTGGTGGTGCGCAGTTCAAGCAATAAAGATGCTAAATACAGAAGAAAGGCTAAAAGTCAACTCCCACACCTGTTTTCATTGCAGAACCCCAAACGTGGAACTTTTCTGTTTGTTTATGCCATTGCCTTCATACAACCTGAATTTTCATATATAAACATGACCACAATATGTACAGTATTCTGGGATTTGTTTTTTGTGGTACTTAACCTATTTGGGCTGTGAAGGGGGGTGGCGGGGAGCAAACCTTGGCTATTTTTCCATATCAGAAAACATATCAATACTTGCTTCTGTCTCCATAGAATTTTATGAAATGGAATGTGCTATAACTTGTTGTTTTTACTCTTAAAAACAACATTCCAGTAAGAATCCTGGTGCATGCATGATTCTGCATAAATATAAGCAGCTCTGCAGCATAGAATGACAGGAAAGTAACAGCCTATAACAGCATGTGTCTTTAAAAAGTTTTAAATGCTGGCAATTTGGCTTTCAGAAAGCCTGTATCATTTTTCTCCTTCACCAACATTTTCAGAAAGCAAAGCTGGTCTTTCTTAGCAAGTCCATAAGCCTCATAAGTTGATCTCCATCATATCTGTGCCTGGCACATAGTAGGTGCTCAATAAATATGTATTGAATAAATGGTCACTGGTACAAAATAGTTACTTTGACAAAAACCATTTGTAGTTTAACCAGGTTGGCAGCCCACAGGGTAAGACTGGCAGCATGTGACACACAGGCCCGCAACACATAGGAACCTTAGTCTCTGTCTCGGACTCTACTTAAAAGGAGCATAGTAAACACGCTGCTATCATGGTCAGAATGAGACAGAGAACCCAGGCCTCTTAAACTTTTTCCTCATGTGTTTTGATCACTCCTTCAAAAATATTAAGAATTTACTATCGGCAAAACAGGGGTATTTTGGGGCAAGGCCTTTTGGACTAGAGGTGAGAAACTTTCTAATGAAGGAGAAAGGCAAGAATAGTGAGGGTCAGTCTTCTGAGTTCAAATCCTAGCTCTGCCACTTACCAGGGCAAATCACTTATTATTGTCATCCTCAACTTTCTTGCCAATACACTATAATTACAACATCTACATCAAAGGATTGTTATGAATATTTAATGTGTTAATGTCCACCCATTAAGCACACAAAACACTGCCTGGCACAGAATGGGCATTCAATAATTTTCAGGTATAATTATTACAAAAGAAAGAAATAAACAAAACACTGTAGTACAATGAAGTTAATAAAATGTCATGTGTCAGAGCTGTGCTATTCAATGTAATAGCCACTAGTCACATATATGTACTGAACTCCAGAAATGGAACTAGTCCAAACTGAGATGTGCAGTAAGCATACAATAATACCAAAACTGTGAAGAACTAGTATAAAAAAGAATGCAAAATATTTCATATATATGTGTGTTGGTAAATATACTTTTTAATTCAAAACATAGAATCACAAGAAGTTGCAAAGAAAGCATAGAGAGGTCCTACGTACTCTTCATCCAATTCACACCCCCACCAACAGTTGCATCTTACATAATTATAGTATGATATCTAAACCAGAGATTTGACATTGGTACAATGCATGCGTATAGAACTATACCATTTAATCACAAGTGTAGATCATGTAATCACCAAACACATCAAGATACAAGTCGAACAACATTAGAGACTACTCTGTTTCCTTCTGTCTCCAAGATGATAAAAATTGATGCATCAGAATTTCACACGGAAAAAGAGAACCTTAAGTCACCTTAATTTTGCTTTATTTAGATTGGTCAGAAGGGTTGCACAGTTGCTTAAATTCGTTCTTTCTCATCTAAGGGTCATATGCTACCACCACCTGCTGGTGAGAATATGGGCTTCATCTGGGCAATGGCAATGGTATTGTCTTATTTCCCAAAATAACTTACTAGCATGGCCACCGATCGTCAGAGATCGGGCACCCGCTTGAGGCTAGGTGAAAAATAAGTTGGCTAGCTATCCACTTTTCAAGTCTTTGATCATATGTAGTTTTACAAATAGATTATTGGGTGTAAGAAATTCTTCTCTGTTGAAGAATACTGGTCAAAACTCCTGATGATGTGTCAGTTTCAAACTGAATTTGCCGTCTGCAGAAATCCCTGTTTTAGGGTATACTGCTCACCTTCTGACTCTACTCCTAACATTTGCTTCTCCATGATCACAAGGATGCCAAAGGGGGGTGGGGTGGGGGGGACAAAAATGCTGGTTCTGTCCAAGACAAATCAGCTGAGAGGCCCAATAATAGCAGCCCAAACAGCAGCTAGCCTCTGATCCCCGACCTCCCTTCCAAACCTGAAGCTGCCCACTCCTACTGCAAGACTGTTCCAGAATATCTCATTTAATGCTTATCATCTGAGGCTCTCAAACTCTAGAGGAGTCTGAGGATAATGCTGGCAGCAGGGGGACCAAGCTAACCAGTGCGCTAAAGGCTTTCAGAATTATACACAGAAGCTGATACACGGCCAGCAAATTGAACAGCAAACTGGCTGTGTGCATGTGAGATGTGATTTGCATTCCAAGCTGACTAAATCTGCTGTACAGCGAGATTATTTTAATTTGTCTTCTCATTCTTTCTTCTCTTAGTCCTCCCTCTATCTTTTCCTCGACACATATTTTCTTGAGCACCCCACTAAAAAGCAGGCACCGTTCTAGGTGCTGAAGACTCAAGAGGAACACAGACAATGACCCAGCCACCAGCCAGGAGAGAAACACAACACACAAATAGATAGGTAAATTACTTAATGTATTACGTGGGGATAAGGCCTGGGTAGGAATTAAAATGGCATGGGAAGAGAACAGCGAGGGACGAGGGAGTAGAAATTTAAAATTGTCTGGTCAGGAGAGTGAAGATGTATCTAAGGTGATACTTGGGCAAAAATCTGAAGTCCCTCTGGAAAACTGTTAGGATATCTGAGCAAAGAATTCTAGTGCAAGGTAACATCAAGTACAAAGGCCTGGACACGGGACATGCCTGGTGGGTTCACAAAAGGTGACTAGTGAGCTGGAAAAAGGTGAGCATGGTGACAGAATGACATGAGGGCAGATAGAACAGGAAATCAGGTAGCATAGGGCTCTCCTCTTCAAGCATGGCCCTTAGATAACCAGCAGCAGCATCACTGGGAAGCATATTAAAAATGCAAGTGTGGAGGCTCCACCCCAGAGCTACGGAAATGGTAGCTCTGAGAGCGGCACCCAGACATCTGTGTTTAGCATACTTTCCAAATCATTCAAGTTCAAGAAGCAGGTCATCTGCCATGTCCAGGCCTTTGTTTTTTTTCTGAGTGGAATGGGTATCATTTGAATGTTTGGTGACTTGATCTGAAACAATATCTTTTGGGTTAAGGTGTGATTATCTGGTGGTATGTCTTCCAGGTAGGTTTCCTAGATTCCAGGTAGTATGGTGGGGAGATGGGCATGCAGGGTCAGCCTCCTTAGCCTGTCCTCCTTGGGACGCTCTGGACAGTGGCTGGCCCTGGAAGAGAGAATGCCTGGCTGGTACCAATACGTTGCAATGGAAGCCTGGCTTCATCTGCAGACCTCCCTGTCACTCGTGCGGCGCAGGAATTTTTCTGTATCTGGTGGTTTAGGGTGTAGCATAGTTTTGTGCCTTCCTAATGGGGAAGTTTTTGATGGGGTTAACTCAGCAAAATACTGGCAGTGGAGTACACCATGCACTGGGCATTCATGCAACTATATTTCTTACTGTGATCTCTCTTGGTCATCCTTTCTAAGACAGCATGATGATAATGAGATGCTGGCATGGAATGCTGGCGCTATAGAGAAAAGTAACTAAAATGTTAACAGCAAGAACAACAAAATGCTTCACAATGTGGACAGACTTCGCATGGCCTCCCTGTAATGCGGAGCTCAGCCTAGGAAATAGGTGCCCAACCTGGGACCACATTCCCAGCTACGTTTGCATCCAGGTATTCTCATGTGCTTTGTCCTGTCCAGCAGAAGGTGCGTAGAAGTGAAGTCAGTCAGTTCCCAATCAGGGCTTTCGTGTAGGCTGGATGCAAAGAAAGATGAAGTTCAAGGAGGTGGTAAGGCTTCAAGGCCAAAGGAACCTGGATCCCTGGAACACTGCATGCTATAAACCAACCTGCCCACAAGGAGCGCTTGCACTGGATTTCATACAAGAGACAGAACGCTCTCTTGGGGAAGCTAATGAAATTATGGGGTTTAATTGTTGTAACAGTGAGCATTACCTTACTATATATGTCATTTTTTTCTGATGTTAATACTGTGCAGCAGCAAATAGCATTCATCTTGCATATTAAAGAGAAGCTGAGTATTAGAATAAAATCACTTGCCTGAGGTCACTCTGCTAGCTGGTGGCAGACTTCATGGCAAACTCTCCTGGCTTTTGATGTATGGTTTTTACATTAGATTTAGTGAGCCAAGGAATGAGACATAAATAATAAGTAGCCACAGTGGAGATTTAGTAGCCCTCGTGTAAAATTTCAGCAGTAACACCATAGGGGAGATTGCCAATGAAGTTGTTAATAAAATCATTGCATATTTTAGAAGACTGGCTCTATTGAGATATATGGTAATAGATGAAGTTTTGCTCACTTAAATATATAAGTAAATGAAGGAAAAACATTACAATGGTAAAGTCTGCAGTGGTTTGGGGCTATGTTTTGTTTCCACCAAACCTTGACTTTAGCCTAGAACAGGGGTGTCCAATCTTTTGGGTTGGCTGGGCCACACTGGAAGAATTGTCTTGGGTCACACATAAAATACACTAACGCAAACGATAGCTGATGAGCAGATAAAAAAAAAAATCTCGAAGAATCTCTTGTTTTAAGAAAGTTTACGAACTTGTGTTGGGTCACATTCAAAGAGGTCCTGTGCTGCAGGTTGGACATGCTTGGTCTAGAAGTTGTACGTTCCTACGAAGCAATCCCACTATGTGAAGCTGATCGGCCCAGTAAGATAACCTCAAGGAAAGAAATATTACCAGAATAGTAACTCCTAATTTCTACATCTTGAAACAGTGTCTAAAATGTACTTAGTGTGAAGTTTCTAGTGAGGGTTATTTAAATAGCATTGTCATTTCCATCTCTGTTATGCATAATAACAACCCTTTGAAATTCAAATCTTTGAAAAAATGCCAAAATGCACTTTCCTTTCCAATTTATTACTGCTGTTTAATTTGAGTAGGTTTGTTGGAGAACAGTGGGATTTCTGGCTCTTTTAAAATGCAAAAGGGGCTTATTGTTCCTACTTTCTATAATGACAGAATAATAAAATATGTAAACTCAGCAAAGAATGCCCTTCCCTTTGAAAATGTAAGGCAGGGCTGCACTATGGAGCCCCCCCATCCAGCAGGCTTTTCTCTGAGCGCTCAAATAAAGACAAGGAACTTACCACTGAGAGGGTCAGTCTTAAAGTACATTCCCTCAGTAGAAGATGAGAGCTTTTTGAATAAAAAGAGCATTTAAATTGACTGCTTTCCGGGTCTACTTTTCTCCAGTGACTAGCTTTCATTTCTTACTTGTTCAAGAGACCCAAAGTGAGAACTGCCCACATGCCCATCAGCAGTAAAATGCATAAATCAATTGTGCAATATTCCCACAATAGAAAGCTACATAGCAATGAGAAAAACTATAAAGAACAGTTTAATGAATTTCACAACCAAAATGTCAGCTAAAAAAAAAGCCAAATACCAATGACTGCATACTTTATTCTGCGATAGGAGACTTTACACATAGGTCAAATACAGTCAGAAAGTCTCTTCTATCAAGGTCACCAGACAACGTGTTAGAACTCTTGACTTAGGGTGCAGGCTCCTCTCTGGAACTCAATGACCCCATCTGAGTACGGTGTGGAAGAGAAACTCTGTAGATCCTAACCTAGGTGCAAAACTTCAATCCAAAGTGAAAGCAGATCGGAATTTCCTCTTATCAATCCAAACAGTTTAATGCATGGCACCTTCTTTTGTTCATGAGCAAAGTGATTACAAGAGATTCTTCGATCTCCAATCGTTTCCTCAGTAAATCAGACTTCAAATGACACCATCCCGCTCTAAAACCCCATGATTCCTAGATGCTATTGAAATTGGGACTTTGAAAATTAACCAAAGGTATATTAATTAAAAATGGTTGAAAATGGCAATATGACAGTATAATCTATCCAGAAACAATTTTTTTGGTCAGACAATGGAACACTGCCAGATATCTTTAAATGTCACGAAATATTTCATTTCTCAAAAGAGCCAAGAGAGATTTTGCTGCTGCTCCTGTTGTTTTTAATTATTTCACCCAGATTCTTCTGTAGTTATTCTGTATTTTTGGCAGTACCAAAGGCAATAGTCATGCATGGATGACAGTTATAGTTATCAAAAACGTTTTATAGCCACTGGCTTCATGTTATGTATCATAGCCTCATAAATATAAAGCTAAAGGATATTTAAGATCAGAAAAACATTCACTGATACCCAGCCCTGACCCATAAATGTCAAAACTATTTTATTAAAGAATCTCTCAAAAAATGGTCACGGGAGGTATATCTTGGAGGTACAAATTGTGGGGAGTAGAGGGACAACTAGATAGTTAACACTGTGTATCAGTTATTCAAAGGTTGAGTTATTTTATAGAGCAGAAAACGTTGCAGTTCACTGTGTCCTCCACACCCCAACAAAACCCACCCTCAAATTCCTTCTTCCTGGTCACATGAATACCTGGCTAGAAACTATAATTACCAGACTCCCTTACTGCTTGCTACCTGTGACTATTTGATTAAATTTTTGCCATTGAGATAAGTGAAAACTATGTACTCAACTTCTAGGTTATCTTCATCAGCATGTAGAGATACTTGCCCTGGACTGAAGTTGTCTTGGATTCTCCAGAACAGTCCATCTACTGATTGCATACCATTGAGAGTTCTCTGTCAATATTATGTGGAATAAAAGAAACACCCAGCCAAGTGCTGGCTGAACTTTTGACCTACAAAAGAGTGCAATATCATAAAGCTGTCTTTGTCTTGACCACAAATTTTTGGGGTACTTTGTTATACAGTAAAAGATTACCAGAACATAGAATTCCCTAATTTAAAGCCTGTGATATATACATTCAAATATATGAGGGCTGTCCAGAAAAAAAATCCAGTCATTGTCAATATAATAAGAATCATCACATGGCTGAATACTTTCCAAACAGCCTTCATATATTTGTGTATATATATTCTCATATGTTTATACACATGAAAATGATCAATTGTTACATCTTGTAATATATTTCCAAAATATTTCCTGCTTAACATGTCTAATAGCATCTCAAATCACTTAAAACATAAAAGTTTGTTAGTACTAAGAACACTCAATTTTGAATATATAGTTTACAAGTATACCAAGTAGATTAGAAAAAGAAATGGAAATTGTAAAATTTTCTTGAACTTTTATAGATTATTGGAGTCATTATAACCTCCATTCAGAAAAAAAAAGAA
The DNA here is from genome assembly GCA_004027555.1 of Craseonycteris thonglongyai. Taxonomy (NCBI): domain Eukaryota; kingdom Metazoa; phylum Chordata; class Mammalia; order Chiroptera; family Craseonycteridae; genus Craseonycteris; species Craseonycteris thonglongyai. The sequence goes on from PVKE010005549.1 coordinate 57,784, forward strand.
AAAAACCTTTTTTCTTATTTTTCCTAGAAAAGACACATTTATGCAAGGTCACAATGAGACTATTACATTTGGCAACCATCAGCATAAATGCAAAAAAATAAAAACTACATCGAAACCCTTCCTTGGAATACTTGATGCTGACAGAACAGAAACTAAAATAACATATTATATAATTAATTACAAATATAGTCCTCACGTTTTTTGCTCATACACACGAGTATTGTCAAAACAAGTCTTCTTCACAGCCACTGGGCCCTGCCACCCTGGTGCTTGCCTGAGCTCACAAATCTACTGGAACCTGCAGCTTCCCTGTCCCATCTCTGCCTCTCCTCTTCCTCTAAGCTTTGTTTCCCATCAGTGATTAAAACCTGCCACTGTCATAGCTACTGCTGCTGCTGCTGCGACAGCCAGAGAGAGCCACCCTGGTTTCGTGGTTTGGCAAAGTATTGGCCTCTATCACCATGGAGGCCAGAGCTGCTACCTCCAAAGTTTCCTCCTTTCATGGGTCAACTTCGAAGATTGACTGCTGTAATTTTCAAAATCACTGTAGCTTCCACCATCTCCAAAAGTGCTTCCATCATTATCAAATCTGTTATAGCCATCACCACTGCCACCATGTCCTCCACCACCATGACTGCCACCAAAGCCACTTTTTTTTTTTAATATTATATTTTATTGTTAAATTTAATGGGGTGACATTGGTTGGTAACAATCAGACAGTTT
>PVKE010005550.1:0-58501 GCA_004027555.1 Craseonycteris thonglongyai
CTAATTAAATGTACATTATCAAGCAAGTGACTAATGTGGCTACTGGGTAACTGGAGTTAAAACCCTCTGGACAGTTCTGGGAGCCAGCAGAGAACTGGCTTCAGAGACACCCACCCCTCCCCATGTGGTAATAGAACTGAGGACTTAAAAACGAATTCATCACCAGTTGATGGTTCTCCCCAGAGCCTTTCATTCTCTCGGGCTATAAGTGGGCAAAGTGACTCAACCAGCCAGAGAATGCACTCAGGCAGAGATGTAGAGGCCTGCAGGTGGAGGCTGGCATGCAAGCATTACACTGGTAAGGCCCAAGGGGAGATGCACACAATCCCTGCTATAGCATGAAAGAGATGGCCCCTTATGCCCAGATCCTGTCAGTTCCTAAATTTTCCAACAAAAATCATGAATCCTCAGACAAAAGTCTCCATCTTTTAGTACAGATAAAGTTCTATGCATAAAAAGAGGATTTTAACAGAAATAAAAAAGAAAATAGTGTCGAATGCCCTGGTTTGATAACGTATGGTTTCAGTTCATTCTTGTAACCTCGAGCATTTAGAAATAAGGTTCTCTAGGCTGGCGATTCTCAGCTGTCAGCATGTATCAGAATCTCATGCAGGGCTTGGGTCTCAACCCCAGAATCTCTCATTAAGTAGTCTGGGGTGAGACCTAAGAATCTGTATTTCTCACAAGCTCCCTGGTGACCCTGATGCTGTTGGTTCAGGAGCCTCATCTGGCTTTGGGCCAAGGCTCTGTCACCAAAGTCTTCAAATGCACAGCTATGGAGACCTGTGTTGAGTGATAAGGATGTGAAAGAGTCAAATGATGTCAGAACTGGCTTCTTCAGTAGTCAGATGGAGCCTCAAAGCATGAGGTTAAATCATGGAAGAAAAATCAGCAGTTTAGTCCTTGCAGTATTATAATTGGAGGAGGCGATGAGATTTCCTTTACATAGATCAAGGTCAAGGAGAGAGTCCAGGTAAAAGCATGTGAGGATGGCATCTGAACCTGTGTTCACCCGAGGTTCTGGTATACATAGACCTTTTCCCCATAGAAAGAGTGAAGAGGGGATCCAAGGGAAACAAAATTGAGAACTGGAGTCAGAGTCACTTTCCCAGGCAATAACTGGGCATTTATCTGTTGATAAGGAGACTCCTTGCACTTACTTTGCCTTTGGAAATAGCCTGGTGTCTTGGTCTCAGGGAAATCCACTTGCTCATGAAAAGGAGACAAGACAGTCCTAACTAGTGCTTTATCTTTCTGCCTCGGAATTCAAGTACTCAAGAAGCTATTACCAGTTCAATTATGGCTTAGAAGGAAAAGAAGGAAACCCTGAGATCTCACCATGGGGTGACTTATGAAAGCCCATCACAGCTGTCTCCCTGAGGCGTGATAGAGCATACTGATGCATGGCAGAAGAAAGTCTTTCCTCCCCAAATTTCTACTGAAACTCGACATTCAGTCCCCAAAGGAGTTTGATCTCAGAAGCTCCAGTTTCCATACTACTTATGGAATGTTCAACTCATGATTTATATGGTTTGTACTTTTCAAATGCCTCTGAGTGCCTCCTGCATGACAGGCAATGTGCCTTCTGCGAGAGACTACTCAGAATATGCAGTCCGAGTTAAGAGGCTGTTGGAAGGGCCCATGTATCCAAATGAATCCATCCAACCCATTTGAAATTCTACAGTTTCAGATGTGTTCTTTCCCAGGAAGGCACAGGTCTTGAAGAGACTCCTGCCAAGCTGCAAGACAGTTGGCAAGGATGCAGCACGGAGCTCAGATCCTGCAGAAACACCTTGTTGGGAAGCTGACAGATGATGCCCTTTGGGAGGAGATGGATGATGGCTCAGCACCACCCCCTACGGGCATGATATGGGCATGGAAACGCTGATGGTGGGAACCGTGGGGCCCAAAATACAAAAAGAAGCAGTGACATCAGGAGAAGGTGAGGCGCTTCAATGCAGAAGCTGGAAAATTAGTGGCAAACAGTAATTACTAGTGGTGGGTGGTGCGTGGGGTGCTTGCGGCCGGGAAGAAAGGCTCTGGAAGATTGATTTCACAATTTTGCCTATAAATGAAGGACAAAGCTGTGTATGTATGGGGGTGTCTTCCTGTTGCCCGCCCCTGAGGAGTCAAAACCAGACACAACGTGGGTCAGTCTGAACAAAAGGCAGACCCGAGGAGGAATGCGATCACTAGGAAGGTTCTGTCTGTGCCTGTGAAATATCCTTCTTTTTGTTCAAAGAAAAGAAACAAGCTCATTTTGTTTATTGTCAGAGTGTTTCAAGGCACTGCTTTGACTTCATTTTAAGCTCTATTAACTTTAGTATTATCCCTTCAAGTTTCCCTCAGTTACTAGTCAAGCACTTAAATTGTTCTGAAGGCCCATTTCTTTCGATACTATCACACCAAGACTCTAACACATAGTCCATGGACCGATGGGATAATAAAGCAAACAGTCCATATGAAGTGTCCAGCTGGGCCTGTCTCACTGTGGCTGGGCCTGAGTTGCCATCACTCCTGCTCCTCCCTCCCCATACCCTGTCCCCATCATTAGCTGTCATGACAATTGTTTTCTCTCTGCAGGGTTGGAATGCATTATAAAATCCTAATACTCTCGCTCCTTCATTCAACACATGTGTGTTTTTATTTGTGAGATGACATTTGGTAAACGCCAGAGATACAAAAACGCTGGGCAGCCCCTGCTCACACGCAGCTCTCAGTCTCCCCCGGAAATGAGCAAAGTAAGCAAACTCCACAGTAATAGGGAGCTGCCGTGAGAAACACGCAAGGTGCACATCAGAATGAGGGACAAGAGGCAGGGGAGGCCTTCACAGGGAAGGGGCAGCTAAACTAGGTCTCCAGGGACGAGCTGAGGGAACAGCTCGGTGGACACGGGAGCGCAAGGGACAGCAAGTGTGAGGGAATGGAGAACCGAGAGGAGGGTGTCTCTGAGTGCTAGAGAAGGATGGGGCAGGCAGTAATGATTTACTAGAGAAGCAGAAGAGCCACAATGCTGGCCTCATGGAAGTCAAGGAAGAAAACCATTCAGAGAAGAAGTGGTCAAATCAGAGGCAGCAAGTAATATGGGGACCACTAAGTGTTCACCGTGTAGCTAATCTCAGGACAAGAGTGTCAGTGAGCGGCAGGGGCCAAAGCCAGTCTGTGAGAGCTCGGGAAGTGAACTGAGTTGGGTATTAGCATACGATGTGGCTTTCAGCCTGCATCTCATTGCCACCCACCACATCCATGCTGAGGACGGTGGAGAGGAGGGATGAAGGGACCTGGGACTCTGAGGACACTGGGGAGCTGCCACACCTGTCTGGACGGCTACCTAAGGACTTCTGAGTGAGAAGCATAAACTCCTGTGGCCACAGGCTCTGTAACTTATTGCTAAGAACCATTTACTACTATAGGCACTTGGTGAATGCTCACAGTTCTGTGAGGCCCCTTGAGACTTGAGAGCTCTCCTACCTCCATGTTACTCTCAAATGATACATCACGAGCTGCTCTAAGTGTGTAGATGAAACCGCCCTTTGTCACATGGCTGCCTCTAGTGTACCTTAGAAGACCTCCTGTCAGACTACCGTGAAGTCCAACTAACTGTTTTTGGATGCTCCTGACTTCTGGACAAAAATCGCAGAAGGACCCAGGAAGTACAAAAATGCACAGGTCACACCGACAAAAGTGGGAGTATCTCTCTGCTCCCCCCAGTAACACAGAATTACTGGACGGAAGATGTGGGAGAGGAGGAAAAAGGAGGCCCAAGAGCAGACAGTGAAGAGCAGGCAGGGTCCCAAGACCCTGAAACGAGGGGGCGACCTGTGAGTATCATGAGGTGGGTGTATGAGGTGCAACATGACCAATTCCTGAGACCCAGACCAGAGATTCTGATGCCATAGAAATGAGGTGAGGTCTAGGAATTTTCATGGCTAATAAGCACCTCAGGAGCTCTGATCATAATGATGCATGTGGTTCCCAGTTTTAAGTCTCTGCTAATGGCTATAAAACTATGAGTTAGTAACAAGGAAGCCTGGACTGAGAGTGAGAGAAACTTGTTGAGTGAGTAGCTTCTCTCCACCTCAGCTGTCAACATGACCAAACAAATGGTTCTCAAACTCTTGTTGTGGAAACCTGTTTTGTTTTGTTTTGTTTTTCACTAGCAAGATTAAATGCGAATGCTTAATATAGCAAATGGATGAAAGAGACTCATCTCTGATGAAAGCAGAATGGGAAATAGAAGGGTTCCCTCATTCCCCTCACCCTGTCACCTTTCTCTGAGGAAGCCTATGGTTCTTGGCATCACCAGGCCAAGTGGCTTCCTGCGTCCATTCCAGTGAGGACACGTGTCTTCAACAGCATGACACATAAGTTAGAGGAGATCTTTGTGGTCCTTGTTCTGAAGGTCGGGTAGATTCCCTCCTGAGATGGAAGATAACGACAATCTGGGTATGTATTTTAAAGCACATTTATCACCTTTATATTCAAGGGATTTCTTCATAGCACTATTTTAAAGGTATTTTAAGCGCATCACCTTGAGGTGTGACCAGAATAATGACACTCTGATTTGAAAGTGGTCATTTTAGTAAACAAAGAAAAGTTTTGTTTACTGGGAGGATGAGGAGTCGTAATTTAGATTTATTTGGATTTTTGAAATAAAGCTAGCCTACCCAGGTTACAGTGAAGAAAGCATAAGCTAGAAGAAGAGTAGAGCCACCGTGAAGCCAAGGAGTAATTCAGAAAGCCAGCATCGAGACCCTTTCTGTCATGAAAAGTTCCTAAGAGGGGGGAATCCTCACCGAAGTCCCAAATAGTGTAACCGTTAGGCAAAATGTTTCAACTCTCTGTACCTCATTTTCTCCACTGGTAAAATAGGAATTAACTCAACAAATATTTATTCCATTTCTACAATGTGCCAGGTATCATTCCAGACACAGCTGTAAATAAGGCAGGTAGAGATCCGGCCCATGTGATACTTCTAAGAGAGAGGAGATGGTAGAAAGTGGTATAGAGAAGACTAAGGCAGGGAAAGTGTAACCAGAGTGGGATAAGGACGTGGGGGTTGCAGGGTTAAATGGGTGAAGAGGGACACAGCAGTTCACTGACAACTTGGAAAAAGGCCTAATTGAAGGGCAGGAACAGGCTAGGTGGGTATCTCCGGGGGACTGTTGGGGTACAGTGGTCTAGGCAGAGAACACGCTCCCAGAAAAGGCACCAGAGCATACCTAACGTGTTCTAGACACGGGTAGGCGTTCTGTGAGGCTGCAGTACAGTTATAGAGAAGGAAACTTGAAAGAGATGATGTCAGAGAGGCTGTTGGGGCTGGATTTTTATCATGACTCATAAACCATTGAAAGGACTTTGGCTTTTGCACTGAGATGAGGAGTGACTCAGACAGTGGGGTTTACATTTAAAAGGACAGCTCAGGTTCTTGTTTGAGAATCTGAGAACCTACTCTAGAAGGGCTCTAGTTAGTTTGGAGGGAGGCAATTACAACCATCTAGGTGGTAGATATACCGTTTCCACATTACATTAAAGCAATTTGCTATGATGTAATGCATAGGAATTTAAGCTTCAAAACCCTGCTTGCATTTAAGACTTATTATTATTGTCACTTTTTTACCTTTATACTAAAATCACACTGTAAGAAAAAATTACAGCCAACTACAGTTTTGCATTGTGACCTCACAAAGATGAAGTTTCACATATCTGTTTGTTGAAGAATCAACACCAGATTGGTGTTATATTTCAATCCTGCTTAATGGTCCAAGGGAGCAGATGTCTGGGACTATGGACAAGTCACATCCCACCTTTATGGTTTCTTCTTATGCCTCAAGAAACTAATAAACATTCTACATTAGGTATAAAACCAGGAACCTTTACTTTTACTCAACAACAACAACAACACATTCCTACATTGACTTGTCAAATGCATGCATGCACACACACAGAAAATCTTGTGGAACACCAATTATAAAATAAGTCACAGAGCATCATTAATTTATCTGTAAGATTGAAGATCTAACATAGTTTTACATTCAACTATTAATAATCAAAGCAATTTAAATGAAAAGAGATGTCTTTCACCCATCAAAAAAAACAAAACTAGGGGAAGCCAGGATGGCTCAGTGGGTTCAGCACTCACTTTGCAGCCCTGGGGACCGAGGATCAAGTCCCAGCTCTGGCCCATGCAGACCCACATGCTGAACTGGGGAGTGCCCCCAGTTCAGTTCTCACCTGGGTGAGACCCTAGCCCAGCTTCTGCCCTGTGCAGCCCCGCCCACCTGTGAAATGAAACTATGTGGAAAAACCGATGATGTGCAACTATGGAAACTGTTCTGGGCCCTCCCCCTTATCTCTGTCTCTGTATCTCTCTCTCTCTCTCTGTCAAAAACAATAAAAATAAACCTTTAAAAAAAACAAAACTAAAAACATAATAATACTTAATGTGTGAAAAGGTATAATGAAAAACAAGGATTCTTATTATTATAGTAATAATAATTACTAAATTGACATAATCTTTCCAGAACTGACAAAATATCAACATATATCAAAGCTTTAAAATTGTTAATATCTGATGACAGGGATTATCCTTCTAAAATCAACCCCAGAGAAAAGACTCTATAAAGTCAAAAAGGTTTGGGCACAAATATGTTCACTGTCCATTCATTCATTCACTTATTCATTCAACAAACACTGAATATCTACCATGGACCAGGTACTGTTCTGGGTGATGAGTACAGGGCAGTTAGGGTCAGGGTGAGGAACATTAAACTTCAAATCCTATCCTTTTGGAGCTTATATTTTGCAGGATGAAATAGTCAATCAATGAATATGTAATATATAATTGTACATTGATTGATAGGTGTTGTGGAAGTGGAGTGGGGAAGGTAAAGGTCTGTACTATAATAATAAAAAGTAGAAATAAAAGTGAATGAGTCTGTTATGAAGTCTCAGACAAAAGAATAGTCATTTAAAATATATTTATAAGAAATGTTTAGATTCCCAATAATATTAAATGTAAAAAGGAAGATACAAAATTGTGCTTGTATGTGTTGTGGTATGATTGCAACTATATCAAGTGTATACACACACATGAATTCTGGAAAAAACACACTCATAATAGTGAGATAATAGATAATTTTCATTTTTTTTTTACAATTTTGTAATTTTCTAAGTTTTTTTAACAATGAATTCATAATACTTTTATAATCTGAAAAAAACAGTTTTTTTTTTAAGATTATAAAATTATAGTGTACAAGGGGGGGACACAAAAAAACGCTGAATTCTCTTCTGGAGGGTGGTGCCTTGTAGTATAGGCTTTCGCCCCATGAAAGCTGAAGATGACTTAGAACTGTTTAAGCCATACTGTCTTAAGGTCTCACAGACCCTTCAGGCCTGGGGTTCTCAAAGGATCCTCTTAGGGCCATCTGATCAGAATTCTCTGGTGCACAGGCTATAGGCAGATGGCTGAGCCCCACTGAGTCACAGACTTTGGGAGGGCCCCAGGGATCTACGTGCTTAATTAGCTCTCAGAGAGAGCCCCCCACACACAAAGTGGGCTGATCCCTGCTCCAGACCCCAAAGCAAGATTTGATGGACAAGACAATGTTTTACCGTGTTTGGTGTTATTTTTAATTACAAGTCTCCAGGTTGTCCCATGTGGGCAGCATCCTTTGTTTGAAATGATATACAAGTACATGACAACAAGATGACAGTTTTGACTGTGGAAGTTAGTAACAGCTTCGACATTTTCTGTCACCACAAAAGAGACTAGAGGTACCATGTTATCAACATAGGAAAAGAAGTCATTTTAGTCTTGATGTTATATTCATATGAAAACATCTATTTTACTGCAACAAGAATGTTAACTTGAATAACAAATTTTGAAAACATTTCATTTTGTGTAAAAAAAACTATGTTAAAATTTATATAGAGACATATAATGCAATAAAAGAGAAGAGATCAATCTTGAGTGCAAGTTCTATTAGGCTGACCAGATGTAACATTTTAAACGAGACAGAAAACAATGGTACTGTCCCATTTTAAGTAGTACATAAGGTCAAACTACTGACACCTTGAATTGAGCCCAGTGAAACTAGGCTGACCATCTGTGTCATTTGAAACAGGGCAGTACCATGATTTTCTGTCCTGTTTAAAATGGAATGTTTGGTCAGCCTAAATAATACATGTTTCCCTGTATTTTGGAAAGTCTCTTTAGAATTGGTAAGGTATGCCTTAGGTTGAAAACATATACTTTATTTAATCCCCAACAGGAAAGCTAAAATAATAAAATGAGGGTTGCTATTCTGAGAGGATCTCAGCTATATATTTACCAGATCATTTGTTATTTCATATGTAAAAACATTATATTTTTGAAAAAATTGAAATAGCCCAATAATCCCTTTTGAAGTTAAAATTGTATAGATGTTAACATGAAAAGTGCATATTCATTTAGTTTAAAAGTTTTGGAAAGATATGATACAATTTCTGATTAAACATGGTAGAATAAATGATATATCTCCCTCTGCTTCTTTCTAAATTCTCATTAACATGTTTTTTTAGGAATAACAATGACACAAATCTATAAAAGCAAAGAGGTAAAGAGGAAGGATAGAAAGTGAGAGATTTAAGAAGTTTTTGGAAGATGATGAGTAGATGATGAATCGCAGCTGAGGCAAAGAAAGCTCAAACCTACATGCCTACAGAGGGGAGGACCTATAAGAAACATGTTGGTTTGAACCACAGAACTCAGAAAGGCACAGGAACTGGTAAGCATGAGGAACCCCAGGAAACAGGGGGGCTGAGAGGGTCAGTTAACACAGAAGGACATCACCTCCTCTCTAGCCATCCCTTCTGCACATTAGCAAAGAACAGGACAGAACATCTCTGGAGAAATTGAACCAGAAAAAACTCAAACTTGATGACATCAGTGACCAAGGAAGTAGAACGAGGTACTTTAGTTAAAACAGGGATGATTAAGTCCAAGTCTATGTATATATACCTCAGCCCTCTTCCCACTGATGCTCAGAGCACTGACAGCCAAGATTAGACCCTTAAGTAGGGAACTGAAGGTACCATCTAAAGAGAAAAAATATATAGGTTACATACAAAAGATCTGAAAGTAAACTCTGTGAATAAATTCAGAACTTTTATCTGTTCTGTTTTGGATACCCATAATCTAGAAGAGCACCTGGCACCTAGTAGGTGAAGAAATAGTTTCACAGATACTTGTTGAATGAATAAATACATGAATCAATGTACAAATCAACCATCAGAATGCCACCAGATTTTCCAGTGACAACAGTGGAAGCTAGAAGACAGTGGAGCTATTCTAGGATGTGTCTACCAAAACAAGGGTGGTATATAAAAAAGAGTTTGAGGGAATGACTCTAGTTTAAGAGAACAACTAAGAGAATTCTCAGGATGATCCTTAAATGAAATTCTAGTATGATATCGAGGCAGCAGGCTGAGAGACGGCTCAGTCCCAATTGGAGTAGGACAGTGGGCAAAGCTCCAAGAGGGGTGTTTTCTAGAAAAAGAAACTGAATTGAGAGATCATCTGATTGTTGGACTGTGTTGAGTGAGATTTTGCAGCTGCTTTGAAGACTGTTGAGTGAAACTGACAAAAGCAATTCACAAAACTATGTAAACAAAAATTAAGCAGGAAAAAATAACACTTCCATACTTGCACACAGATGTTTATAGCAGCTTTACTCATAATTGCCAAAACTTGGAAGCAACCAAAATGTAATGCAATAGGTGAATGGATTAATATTCTGTAGTACATTCAGCAATGAAATATTATTCAATGTTTAAAATAAATGAGCTATCAAGCAATGAAAATACATGGAAGAACCTTAAACGCATGTAACTAAGTGAAAGAAGACAATATGAAAAGGCTACATACTGTCTGATTCTAATGATATGACCTTCTGGGAAAGGCAAAACTATGGAGACAGTAAAAGGGTAAGTGGTTTCCAGGGGTTGGGAAGGAGAGAAGGATGAATAGCAAAGCAGTATGACACCATAATAACTACATGTCATACATTTGTCCAAACCCATAGGATGTACAACACCAAGAATGAACCCTAATGAAAACTATGGACTTTGGGTGATTATGATGTGTTAATGTAGGTTTATCAGTTGTAACAAATGTCCCACTGTAATGTAGGACATAAGAGTGGGGAAGGATATACATGTGGAGAGACATAAAAAGCATATGAGAAATCATTATACCTTCCTCTCAAATCTCCTACGAATCTAAAACTGCTCTAAAAAAATAATAACAATTAGGAAAACTAACACAAGAAGAAAGAAAAGATATAATCACAGTCCAGTAAAATTCTCAACTGTGAACAATACATATAATACAAACACATAATAATGTAAACTGATTATAGAATTAATTAAAAAATTAATAAAACTATATTAAGAAAGTGGGGTAAATGATGTATGAAGAGGTGTGTGTGATGTGTGTCTGTCTGTATTATTGGTGAGGGGGGCTGAAGAATAAGGAATAAATCTATTTCTGCTATAAATAAACTTCAATATATAATTAATTTAAAATTCAATTATAAAACTAAATTAAATAAACTTTATGAGTTAAATTTAAAAAATCAAGAAACAGAAGTAAATGCACATTATTAAGAAATGTGGAGGTAAATAGAGGAAAAACAGCTAATGGGGTTGGAAATTATTGTTGCAAAGGTGGGAAAAAAAGAGCAGAGAATTGCTATTTTTCATAAGTCCTTTAGTACTGAGAGACAACAGCACTTACTAGGTGACAGGCACTAACACTATTCTAAGCCACATAAAAAGTCTTTTAGAAAAAAATATTTACTTCAGGCACATGTCATTTTATTGTGCTTCACAGATATCATGCTTTTTACAAATTGAAAGTCTGTGGCAACCATGCGTTGAGTAAGTCTACTGGCACCATTTTTCCAACAGCATTTGTTCATTTCATGTCTCTGTGTCACATTTTGGTAATTCTTGCAATGTTTCATGCTTGTTCATTGCATGTTTGTTCATAATTATTATATTTGTTACAGTGATCAGTGATCTTTGATGTTACTATTTTAACTGTTTTGGGATTCCACAAGCTGAGCCCATGCAAGATGGAGAACTTAATCGATAAATGTGTGTTCTGACTGCTCCACCAACTGGCTGTTCCTCCAGTTATCTCCCTCTCCTTGGGCCTCCATATTTCCTGAGAAACAATAATATTGAAATTAGGTTAATTGATGACCCAACACTGGTGTTTAAGGTGTTCAAGTGAAAGGAAGAGTCATACATCACTCACTCTAAATCAAAAACTGGAAATAATTAAGATTAGTGAGGAAGGCATGGCAAAAGCCAAGATAGGCCAGAAGCTAGGTCTCCTGTGTCAAACAGTTAGTCAAGCTGTGAATGCAAAGGAAAGTTCTTGAAGAAAATTAAAAGTTCTATTCCAGTGATCACACAGATGATAGGTAGTGAAACAGCCTTATTGTGCATGTGTAGAAAGTTCTAGAAGTCTGGATAGAAGATCAAACCAGCCACAACATTTTCCTTGAGCAAAAGCCTAATTCAGAGCAAGGCTCTAACTCTCCTCAATTTTATGAATGCTGGGGGTAGGGAGGAGGGCTGTGGAAGAAAAGTCTCAAGCTGGCAGAACTTGGTTCATGAGTTTTAAGGAAAGAAGCTGTCTCCATAACATAAAAAACAAGGTGAAGTGGCAATTACTGATGTAGAAGCTGCAGCAAATTATCCAGAAGATCTACCTAAAATAATTAATGAAGGTGGCTATGCTAAACAATACATTGTCAATGTAGATGAAACAGTTTTATATTAGAAGAAGATGCCATCTAAGACTTTCCTAGCTAGAGAAGTCAATGCCTGGCTTCACAGCTTCAAAGTACAGGCTAGGGGCTAATGCAGGCGGTGACTTTAAGTTGAAGCCAGTGCTCATTTACCATTCCCAAAAACCCGAGGACCCTTAAGAACTATGCTAAATCTATTCTGCCTCTGCTCTATAAATACAGCAACAAAGCCTGGACAACAGTAGACTTGTTTACAAAATGGTTTACTGAATATTTTAAGCCATCTATGCTCAGAAGAAGAGATTCCTTCCAAAATATTACTGTTCATTGATAATATATCTGGTCATGCAAGAGCTCTGATGAAGATGTACAATGAAATTAATGTTATTTCCATGCCTGATAACACAACCTCCATTTTACAGCCCAGGGATCATGGAGTAATTTCAAATTTCAAGTCTTATCATTTAAGAAAAATATTTCTTAAGGTGATAGCTGCCATAGATAGTAATTCCTCTGGTAGACCTGAGCGAAGTAAATGGAAAATCTTCTGGAAAGTATTCACCATTTTAGATGCCATTTAGAATACTCATGATTCATGAGAAGAGGTCAATTTATAAAGATTAACAGGAGTTATTCAACTTCTGTTGATTCCAACCTTCATAGATGACTTTGAGGGTTTCAAGACTTCAGTGGAGGAGGTAATTGCAGATGCAATGGAAATATCAAGAGACCTAGATTTAGAAGCAGAGCCTGAAGATGTGACTGAATTGCTGCAATCACATAATAAAACTTCAATGAATGAGGAGTTGCATCTTACAGATGAGCAAATAAAATAGTTTCTTGAGATGGAATGTATTCCTGATAAAGATTCTGTGAAGACTGTCAAAAATATATAGTTGATAAAGCAGTGACAGGGTTTGAGAGGATTGACTACAGTTTTGAAAGATTTCTGGTATAATGGTATCAAACAGCATCACACGTTACAGAGAAATCATTCATGAAAGGCAAGGTCAATCAATGCAAACTTCATTATTGTCTTATTTAAGAAGCAGCCACCTCAACCTTCAGTAACTATCACCTTGATGAGTCAGCAGCCATCAACACTGAGGCAAGACCCTCCACCAGCAAGATTACCACTAAGGAAGGGTCAGATGATGGTCAGCATTTTTTAGCAACAGAGTGTTTTGTAATTAAGTTATGTACATATCTTAGACATGATGTTATTGCACACTTTAAAGACTACAGTATAGTGTAAACATCACACTTTCTATGTACTGGGAAACCAGAAAATTCATGTGACTTGTTTTGTTGCAGTCCTCACTTTATTTCAGGAGTCTGGAACTGAACCCACAATATCTCCAAGGTTTGTGCCTGCACTACTCTACTTAGCAAACAATAAAAATTGACTTTAAAATGGGACACAGCAGTCTCAAACTATGTAATTTAATCATACACAGGACTTAGGTGTTTCTGACATAATATAAAACTCGGTCTTATCAGAGTCCACATCATTAATAATCTGAAACAGCAGGGACAGACAAGAATGAGGCAGACACTCATTTGCTTTAGAGTTCTACTGAGATATAAACAGACTCATTGATGGAATCTTTCCTCTCTGCTGGTCTCTGAGCATATTACATTATCACATTTAACCCTTTGAACACCTTGAGAGATAGACATAGTGAGAGGGTGAGTAAATGTTCTAAGGCTACACAGTTAGGATGGTATTATGGACCGAATGCTGTGTCTCCTAAAATGACATAAGCTGAAACCCTAACCTTCAATGTGATGGTCTTCAAAGTAGGGCCTTTGGGAGATACTTAGGGTTAGACAAGGTCAGGAAGCTGGGGCCCTGATTTAATGAGATTAGTGCCCTTATAAGAAGAGACACCAGAGAGTTCTCTTGCTCTATTTTTCTATCTCTATCATCTCTCTGTCTATGTCTATGATGTCTGTCTCTATCTCTATCCCTATCTCTTCCTAGAGAGCACACAGTGAGAAGGCTGCCATTCACAAGCCAGGAAGAGAGTCCTCACTAGAACCCAACCATGCTGGTCCCCTGATCTTGGACTTTCAACCTCCAGAACTTTAATAAATAAATGTCCATTGTTTAAGTCACCTAGTCTTGAGTATTTTGTTAAGGGAACCTCAGGTGACTAATACAGATGGGCTGAGGAAAAATGTGGATTTAGGCTCATCTAACTCTCTGTGTTTTAGGCAGTTTTATTTCTCATGATTCAAAATAATCCATCGCCCACACACCCCCATGCACACACCCTACACACACACCATTCAGAGCTCCAAACACTAGACCATGACCATTTCAGAAATATCCTACATAACCCTACTGACACTCAGTTGGTATCTCCCAGACATCATCTATGAAAAGCCAAGGAAGCTGCACTAACCTTAAGAAGATCTGAATTTCCAAACTATGTTAAATCTGCCACCTGGAGTTAGGGCATGGGATTCTTTCCATGAAAGTCATCCTCCTACCACTTTACAAATAACACACACCACCAATACAGGTCATTATGTTATTCCTCAGAACGAATGTCACTAGATTGCTTACTGAGTCTGTTTATGTCTCTGTGTTATGGGTTGAATTGTGTCTTCCTACCCACTAAATTCTTATCTTGAAGCCCTAACCCCCAGAACCTCAGAATGTTACCTTATTTGGAGACAGAACCTATTTTTAAATTAAAAAAAAAGATTTATTTTATTGTTTTTGACAGAGAGAGAGAAAACCAGAGACAAAGAGACACAGAGAGAAGGGTGGGGGCAGAACAGTCTCCATAGTTGTACAACATCAGTTCTTGACATGCTTTCGTTCTACACAGGTGGGTGGGGGCTGTGCAGGGCAAGAACTGGGCTGGGGGCCTCCTGGATGGGACCCATGCCCCCTTGAGTTGGGGCTGAACCAGGGGCCTCCCACATGGGAATCTCACCCCAGCAAGAACCAAACTGGGGGACCTGCCACACGGTTCACACCCCAGTTCAGCATATGGGTCAGCACGGGCCTGGGCCGGGACTTGACCCTCAGTTCCTGGGGCTGCAAAGCAAGCACTTAACCTGCTGAGCCATCCCGGCTTCCCCAACAGGACCTTTAAAGCAGTCCATAAGTTACAATAAGGTCATTAGGGAGGGCTCGAATCCAATATTACTAGTGTCATTAGACAAAGAGAAAAGAGAAACAGACATGCACCGTGGGAAGCCCACGTGAAGACCCGGGGAAAAGATAACCATCTACAAGTCAAGAAGAGGTCTAGAACTGATCCCTTCCTCACAGTCTTCAGAAGGAACCAACTGTATGGACACCTTGTTCTCAGATTTCTAGGCTCTGGAACTAAACGGAATAAAAATTAATTAGAAGATAAATTTCCATTGTTTAAGCCACCCAGTCTGCAGCCATAGCAGATTAGTACAGTACTAATAACTGCACATACCCATGACCTTGACTGGGCTACTTTCATCACTAATTGTATTCAGTCACCAAGACAAGAATTCGAACTCCTCATGTTTCTCCTTCAATCCCTGTCTGCTCCCATCACATGGGTTTTGACTCAGGCCCATCCTCACTTTTGGCCATGAGGGTCTCCTGACTGGTTTCTTTTTCCCCTTTCAATCCATTGTTTTCACTGTGGGGGAGGGAGTTCACAGCAGATCCCAACCACACAGAAGTGGATGCCAAGAACACCGCACAGGCAAGGTACCCACGGTGCAGGCACCTGCTCAGCCAGTCTGGTGTCCCTGGGAGAAGAGCAGGGGACCAGGGCTGCAGCTCCCCTACTACTTGAATAACTAGTATGGCCTGCTTTCCACTAGCCCCAGAGTTCACTCCCCAAATTACAAAGCTCATCACATCACCTCTCCTGAAAAGCCACGAGTGGGTTCCCCCAACCTGCCAGATAACACCAGAGGTATTCAGGCAGGAGCATCCCATGTGTTCTAGCACCTTACACTTTTTCAGTCACATGTCCACCACTCCCCCACTCACACCAGAGGCCCAGCTGGTTTTGAAAGTCATTCAGCTTCACCATCGCATCTTGTTGGTATGGCCCCAAGCCTTTGCACATATCACAAATGTCTACTTCCCTCTTTGCCTGCTTGTGAAATGTCTACTTACTTTTTGAGACTCAACACCAGCATCCTTACCTGTCCAGCCTCCCCTGGCTTCCCTCCCTTGGGCTGCCACAGTGCCCTGGACATGTTTCCGTGACAGCACTTACACTGGATGGTCATCACAGGTGCCTGTCACTGTCTAGGCCAGGGACTCCTTAAGAGCAGTGACTGATGCTTACTCAGGGCTGTCATGTATCTGGGGGCCTCTGGCTGAACAGAGCAGGGCCTCAGAAAACGTCTGCAGATTAGAGGACGCGCTCGTGTGCTTCGCCACAAACACCGAGCTGAATTTAGCAACTGCCTCCTGAAGGAAAGAAGGCTGCTTTCTGCCCAAATCAAATGAGGTGGCACCTGCATGGCCACCTCCCGGCACCCAGCTCTAAGATAAGAGCACAGGTGTCCTGCAGCATAAATAGCCGCTGAATGGATGACTGAAGACATTAATAACCTTTGTGCTGGAATCAGCACTGCTGGAAAGAATGTTTTCAAAAAGAAAAAAGATCACCTTTTTGAGTAAGTCGGGATAGAATTGTTTGGATACAAAATTCATTCTTTTCTTGGGAAACTTGCTCTTAATGAGATTTATGCCGAGTGTGGTGGGTGTCTTGGTTCCCTGGACCTTCCACAACATACAGTGCAAGCTCACCCACATGATCTGTGCTGGAGACAGAGAACATGGCCTGTGGGTGGGAACAAAGAGAGAACGTGTGCCTATGTCTGGGGAGGACACATGGAGGGGAGAGGTCATCTGTCTGAGTTGGTTACTATCAACTCGGGTAAAGTGAATAATGGGGTCTCAGTGCACTTCCTCTAGCATGCTTTGAGGTTTCTTTGTTACCTTCTGGAGGTGGGACTTAAAAGACAGCTTCAGCCCACGAAGCCAGACACAGACTGCCCACCTACACACACCTGCGCGTCTCTAATCTCCCATCCAGCCAGACAGGAAGGACACCCTGCTAAGGAGAGCTCTCAGAGGGGTCTCTTTTCAAGAATGGCATGGGGCCTGGATTAGCACCTTGGGGTGGAGAGCTCAGTTTATTCTGGATCCTCATGGTGGCTGCATAATCTGACTAAGTTTGTCTTTGTCATTAGAAAGGATTCCAAGATCTCCTCTGGGCTGGACCCCCGCCTCCCAAGGTGCTGTATGGCTCCCAAACTCTTGACCCCACAAGTCCCCTGCAGGTCTCAGTCTCTCATGACCACGTCTTGTTGTTGTTTTCCATCTACACTTAACACGGGACACAGTGAGACTTACCCATGTTTCTTCATCCGGAGCACAGCTGGGAAGTCAGTCAGTTGCCCCTTTCAGCTAGGTGGCCTGGGACAAGGGACTAAACCTTCGCTGCCTCTGTTTCTCCTTGTGTAAAATGAAAATATTAACCCCTTGACACACAAAGATGTCTTGAATATGTCATGTATTTCTTAAGCCATTGTAAACATTGATGTCTCTGAGACACAGGCAAATTCAATTTTCTTTGAGTGCAGTTATAATGCAAATATTATCAAGAAATAATTATATATATTTGGTTTTAAAGTGTGAACTGTAGAAATAATCCCTTTAAGAGGTCTGTTTTGAATTTGTACGAAAGTGACACTGAAAGTCAAATGGGGTATTTGCATGAAAACTGAGAATGATATTCAACAAATTCGTACAGTTGACTATTCAACGGAAGATTCAAATTCAGTGAAGGTAGCCCTATCCAACATAATGCTTGTAAATGTGCAAGACCTATATCTGTATCAAGCAGTGATGACTGTGATTCAGGAGATGAAGAATGGAATTGGGAAGAAAAATATATATATTCCAAGTAGAAAACCATTTACCCAAACTGCTGGTATAAACACTTTAGTTTTGTGAAGATTAGGAGCAAATCCTATGCCTCTTTGTGTTTTGAAACAAGTCTTAACTGATGATTTTTTTGAAATGATAACCATAGAAATAAATAGATACGAAAGTCAAAAGATAAAGGACCAGAACTTGAAAAGGATGAGGAGTAGCTTCTACAAACAAGTGAATAAATGAAAGCCTACCTTTTGTTATATATCTTAATCTCACAAAGAGATATGTACTGGTCAAAAAGAGCAATATTTTCAAAAATTATGCCTCATAAGCATTTCTTGGCTGTATTACATCCTCTTAATTTTATGGATAATGTATGTAAAGAAGACAGAATATGAAAAGTGCAAAGTATAGTCGACTATTTGAATAAGAACTTAGAACAATTACACACTCTCCCTAGATGAGTCACATAAAATTCAAAGGATGGCTGGGGTACATGCACTTTACAAATATAGCTACCAAACATGCCAGATTGGGAATCACAGTTTACACACTATGTGAATTCAATACTGGATATTGTACCCACAAATGTTAGGTTGAAAAAGAAATATCATTTTTTGCTCACATATAGTTTCATTTAGTTTGTCTGTCAAGGGGTTAATATTCCTACTGAATAGTGTTGCTGTGAGAAGTAAATGGAGTCACACCTATCGAGCTGCTAAAACCTGGCACATGGTAACAGCTCGATAATTGTTAAACCATTTTGATGTTGTTGAGCTTGACACAATGCCCTATACATTGTAGGTACTCATATCTTGCATGACTATACTCTATATTAATTAAATAGCATTTCTAACCTGCCTTAGAAACTGATTAGAAACATGAAAAAGAAATGTAGGACTCTGAATGCTAATGGGGAACTTTTCCTGTTTTGTCTATTTCTCACCTCAGGATATTGTTGACAACTGTGTAGATCACCTAGAAAGACATTAAATATCATGCTCTTCAAAACTACTTAAATTCTCTGTATATCCCAACAACACATTACTTATCTTCATCAACTCCTATATTTGAAACTCACCCACATACGCACATACACTATATAAAGCTTATACACAAAGCAAACCAGAAATGCCAACAGATATTTTCTCACAAAATTTCCTACACATAAAAAGTTTAAGTATACAACTCAATGATATTTAGTAACTTTAGAAATTTATACAACCATTACCATAATCCAGGTTTAGATTTCCACCACCCCAAAAAGATCCCTTGTACCCAGTTTCTATTGCACCCCCACCCACAGCCTCAGGCAACCACTGATCCGTTTTTCACATCTGTCTCATGTAATATTTTGTGTCTGGCTTCTTTCACTTAGCATAAGATTTCTGAGGTTCATTGTGTTATAGCATGTATTCATATATCATTCCTTTTTTATTGCTGAATAGTATTTTATGCATAGATATACCACATTTTACTTATCAGTTCACCAGTTGATGGACATTTGGCCTGTTTTCATTGTCTGGCAACTAGGAATAATGTTGCTATAAATGGTCATATATAATGTTTATGTTTTTACTTATCTAGGGTAGATACCTAGGAGGGGCATTCCCTGGTCACATGACAAGTTTGTTTACCTTTCTAAGAAACTATCAAAGTATTTCCAAAGTAGTTGCACTTGGACTTCCACTGATGATGGATTTAGTGCCAGCAACCTCTAAATCTCCCTCCCACCTGTCACCTCCTGCACATTATCCAAATGAAGATTACTCCACCAGCACCACAGAACCAGTGGGCCAGCAGGGCCGCATGGGAACTCTGAAGCAGAACTCCACTCTGTGGCCTGCTGAGGCTCATCCCCCAGGGAAAATTGTTAATAAGAACACCAAAAACACCAAATAGCTATGCAGCCATTCATGCCCCTGATTCTGCCATCATAATCCAGATCTTAAGGATACAGAGGAACTCACCCAGGAGCTAAAACTCAACCATTAACCATTCAGCACGCTTTGTTTCCTCACTACCTAAGGATCCCAAGAAAAAGAATGCACTCTTGAGCCAATGTGAAGGTCATTGACAGTGATAATAGGACCTCCTTAGTGCTCTAGTATTTTAACAAATGACCAAAGGTGGTAACTCAAACCCCAGAAACTGACATTGAGATTCCTTAGACAAGAAGGTTGATAGGTACAGATGCTCTTCAATTTATCTTGGGGTTATGTCCCAATAAATCATCATAAGTTAGTTGTAGGTCAAAAATACATTTAACACACCTAACCTACCAAACATCAGAACTTAGCCTGTAGCCAGTTTCTACTGAATGTGTATTGCTTTCACACCATTGTAAGGTCAAAAAATCATAAGTCAAACAATTGTAAGGTTGGGGACAGTCTTCAAGGGAGTGATAAATCCCCTAAGGTTGATCCTCAGAGTTATTGATCTAGCTAACATGCATATTCTGTCCTCATTTATCCAGCATCACAACTATAATTTTCATTCATCTATCAGGTATCCCAATATACTACCTTTACTAAGTTACCTGTGGGGTATATCTATATCCCCATTATTTACACAGACAGGACCTTCATAGTCTTATTCTGGTCTCAAGC
This sequence comes from Craseonycteris thonglongyai, assembly GCA_004027555.1. Classification (NCBI taxonomy): domain Eukaryota; kingdom Metazoa; phylum Chordata; class Mammalia; order Chiroptera; family Craseonycteridae; genus Craseonycteris; species Craseonycteris thonglongyai. The sequence goes on from PVKE010005550.1 coordinate 20,313, forward strand.
CCCCATCTCTGGTCTCATACTGACAATATTCTATTGAGGGAACTCATGAGACAATTGCACAAGACATTCAAATTGTGGTCCAAATTTTGACTAACAGTTGTTGGGTCACCCCATCACCTCAGTTACATTTGGAGGCATCATCCAGTCCCCAGAAGGCTGGTCTATATCACCAATCTCCAGTCAATTACCCTACTTGTAGCACGCCCAAACAAGCCCAATATCTACTTGTCTATTTGGCTTCTGGAAGCAACCTATTTCCCATCTACAAGTTCCATTAAAATCTGTTTTAGCAATCATATGAAAATCTACCCAATCTGAATGGAGATTACCCCAACAACAGGCCCTTAAGGCCACCCAAAAAGCTATCCAGGTAATGATGCCTCTTGTCCCATTGGTGATTCCTTTACTGTGGAAGCCCTAACCACTGATCTCTTGCTTTCTGGAGTCTCCTTGCCTAACTACATGGATCCAAGAAAGATTGCTCCTTGCTTGACCCTGGTGGCCACTTGCAGGGTCCCCTGAGTCCAGAAGAAAGGGAATTCACTTATTTTATGGACAACAGCACCACCATCACATGTGATAGAACCCAGCAGAGAACTGCTTCTTTTTCTTCCATTACCAAAACATTCCTGGTAAAGGATGGGAACCAAGGGTCGGTCACTTGGACACTGGAGGATTTGCACAATAAAGTTATGTTCATTGTCCATATTTTTACAGACTCCTGAGTGGTAGCTAATGGTTCCACTGTTTGGTCTCATCTATAGGCACAAAATAGATTTCACTTTCAGGATTATCCCTATAGAGCCTTCTGTACTGGGACTATATTACTGCTCAGACCTTATATAATTGAAGTCTCCCATATGTCCCATGAGTGGGATATCTGTTACACTCAATGACACAAGCTTGAAATCAGATGTAGGTCACATACTCCCTCCATTTCAATGTCAACATTTTTAAATAGGACACCAACTTCACTCCATTATGGTGATTTGAATGGGGGATTGCTACAGAATTCAGAATGGCAATGCCTATGGCTATTAATAATAAGAAATGAAAAATTGCTCTACTACTCCTGGCACCAAAGGAATACTGACTTTTATTCATTCTTGGAATAATTTCTCAAATGTAAAAGTTTTATTCAAGGTTTCAGAGCTACTCACAGATTCGTGATGAGTCTACAAAACTCCTCTCCCGTCCTGTCCCGTCCCGTCCCGTCCCGTCCTGTCCCGTCCCGTCCTGTCTTGTCTCTTTTGAAACTTTTCCTGAAGAGCCATCCTCTCCCTCCCTCCACCTTGAGATTTCCCTGGCTGTGAGAGTAATAAACCTTATTTTGGTCATATCAAAGAACTACTGTCATGACTGCAGTAGTAAAACCCTAACCTTAACATGGCAGAGCTGCTAGAAAATCCATCATAAAAGGTGTGTTTATCTCATTCTTGTTTTTTCCCCTACTGACTCAAGACAGAAAACACATTAGCCCTCTATATCATGTGTATACTTGTTTGGTGCAATGTCTATTCAAACCATCTGTTCATTTTTTAACTGAATTTATCTTCTTGTTATTGAGTTGTAAGAGTTCTTTATATATTCTGCATACAACTCTTTTAGTGCTATATGATTTTCAAATATATTCTCCCAGTCTATGGTTTATCTTTTTTATATTCTTAATGTAGTGGTATAGGTAGAAGCACAACAGTTTTTCATTTTGATAAAGTATATTTATTAAATTTTTTTTTGATGTATTGATTATACTTTTAATGTTGTTCTTCACTTGGTCCAAAGACATGAACATTCTCTGTTTTCTTCTAGAAGGTTTATGCTTTCAGCTCTTAAATCTATGATCCATGTTGAGAATTTTTTGTGTATGATGTGAAGTAAGCTAACCTCATCTTTTTGTATGTGGAAATCCAATTGCATGTAGAAACTATCCTTACTCCACCATCTGTAAGTCTCACCTCTAAGTCTGTTAACTAATTTAAGTAAGTTTCATTTTAAAGAATTTGTCACACAAAATAAAATTACATTTATTAAAAAATAAAACTTATCTGAAAGTTTTGCATTGAAACTATCTTGAAACAGCAGCTTTTATCTGATTTTATTGTTTTCATATCAAAGATGAGATAAACCAATCTTTTAAAAGTGACACGTGTCTTAATAGCACTCCTCTTAAGGAAAATGGAAGAACTCTTACAGTGTTCAAAGTTTTGTAAAATCAAAATTTGTTTTTAGATTATTAGAGCTTCCACAAGAACAGCCTAAGGTTTACATATATGAGTCATTAATATAATACACTATCAATTTATTTTACTTGAAGAAAGACTTCTTAGCTTAGAATATGCCATCTTGGTTAAAAAGGATTTTCCAATAGGTTAACACTGAGTTTTTGCTTTGGCCTTTTATTTTTCAAATTGTTATTTATCTAAAGTTACATTTCTATGAAGTTTCCAGTGCTATGGGTTCTAAGAAGGACTGTAAAGATATGTGATCGCTAATCTCTAAATTTTTTATTTTAGAAAAATTATCCTAAGTACAAATATCATAAGACTTTGTGTCTGCTTATTCAAATTATTCATTAATATATGATCTTTTCAGAAATGACCATATGTATGAGTTTCCAACCCTCCAGGTTTAAGTCATCCTTCAATTACCGAATTTTACTTTATATACTCATCTATGAGCATAAAGCTATATGTTCAGGTTCTGTTATCATTACTATTTTACAATCTAAAACTCACTACCTGTTTACCTTGCAATGCAACATACTTCCAAAAATCTCTTATACTACCATTGTCTAGAGCAGGGGTAGACCACGTGTGGCCCACTACAGGTTTTTTTGCGGCCTGCCAAGACATCAGATTTTTATGATATAATTTATATCTTTTCTGAAATGCAAAGTTAACTAATAGATGCAATCATTTTAAAAGGTGTGGCCCTCCGCTAACCTTTGTTTCCACAAAGCAGCCCTTGAGCTAAAACAATTGCCCACCCCTGGTCTAGACAAATAAACAAGACCAAATCCCAACATGGACAGGGGGGTTCTAGATTATAGTGGGGATACAGACAAGGCACAGACCTCACCAAACTACAATCTGCAGTGTAGTGCATGAATAATATCCCCCAGACAAAAAATAGGAGTACTTATGTATGCCCAAAAGGCATTGGGAGTATTTAATTCCCAAATCAAAAACACAAAAATTTGCCCACAAAGTTAATATGCAAATGGTAAAGTGATGTTGACAAATATAAACATATAAGATATATGTGTTCTTCTGAAATAACAAAGTATAAAATATATCTGATAGCATTAAAGGATACAATCCAAACACCAAGTTTGGGGATCACACATTTTATTCCATAGAGTAAGGAAATATTGAGATATAATCTCAAAAAGAATATATGGAATGTTGACTATATCCTCCAAAGACAGCGTACGAGGGGACCACTGTATTCCAACTGAGATTCCGGCAACCAGAGAGAAATTTTAATCATTTTTTTCAAAAGGACTGATCTTTACGACCCACAACCTCAATGTTTTAGAAGAATGCCATAGTTTAAAAAGATGCATAAGAGAATTCTACGGTAATCTTTTTACAATAACTAACAAAATAATGAAAATCATTTTGTAGTAATTTCAAAAGCACATGTTATGACCCATAAAATTACCTTTATAAGTAATTATACCCATGGATATGAATGTACCCAAGAGTTACTGACTGATCATCTACTGCATGTACAAAGCATTCTTAGTGCGTCATGAAACAAAATAAAGCTTTTGAAATATGAAAGCATAGAGAAGATGGATCTAACGGCCCTGGATAACCTAACTTTTAAATGTGTACAGATAAAGATATAGCAGCAATAACCATCTTCTCAGTGGCAAAAGCAGCTATAAAATTAGATACCAGGACACAAAGAACATTTTTCTCAAGTTTGCTCATGGCATCACTGGCTTTTTAATGATCTTCTTTTTCTGCCACCAAATGAGAGGTTGTAGACCCTCTATACCCATAAACCACAGAGCAGCTAAGACTACTGGCTTTAAAAAGAACCACTGAGGGGTAGCCGGGATGGCTCAGTGGGTTGAGCGCTCACTTTGCAGCCTTGGGGACCAAGGATCAAATCCTGGCCCGTGTGGACCCATATGCTGAACTGGGGAGTTCCCCCAGTTCAGTTCTCTCTCTCTCTCTCTCTCTCTCTCTCTCTCTCTCTCTCTCTCTCTCTGTCAAAAAAAAAAAAAAGAGAAAAAAAGAAAAAAAAAAAAAAGAACCACCGCATCTGGCAGATAAAGAGTTATATTTCTTCTGTTCACATCCTTTTCACTCTGTCCTAGCCTGTTTCCTCCCTATTTCCTGTTAGCACCTAATCTCTCAAAATGTTTGTGCTTCTCTCCAATTCCTGAAAAAAGTCACTTCTCCCACCAGGCAGCCGGGCTTTTCTTTGTTGTTTCAAGTTCATCCTAATGTCTAATGACTCAAGAAAAAATGTCTGTTAAGCTCACATTAAGTTAATATACCAAGGCAGACAACACTAAGGCAACCTTGGTTTATGTTTTGATGGACCCACCTTCATTTTAACATATGTATGTGAATAGTATTGTCTGTTGAATGTCGTCTCTCAAGTCATAAAAAAGAAACACTCAGCCTCTTATGAAGAGACGTCCCAGGAGATGCTGGGATAGTTCAGCAGGTGGAGTGCTTGCCTTGCCACTTCCAGGTCTGGGGATTGAATCCTGGCCCTGGCCCGTGCAAACAAACACGCTGAACTGCAGTGCAACTGGTCACTTCCAGGATGGTAGTGAAGGTTCTCACCTCCCACGACGCGGGAGGTCCCCAGTTTGGTTGCCACCCTGCACACCTGCACATCCACTTGTGTGGAGTGAAACTGCATCACTGATGTACAACTACGGAGACTGCTCTGGGCCCTCCCTGCTTCTCTCTGTCTCTTGTACCTTCTCTTAAACAGTAAAATAAAAAGAAATCTTTTTAAAAAAGAAAAATGAGAGGTGCTGTCAGAGAAGTAGTATGTTTATATGAGTATAACCGGAAATAAAGGTCTACCTCCAACAACAACCGAAGTGAGAACTGGGCCAATCAGACACCAAGTCTTCAACAAACTCTTGATCTCCTTATCCACCTAACCCCCCAAACAAAGGAAACAGCAGAACTTTTCTTGCTGTCCAGCAAGCTCATCCTGGCTTTCCCATCAATATGGCTATGGCAGCCCACCTTCTGAAGCCCTCAGTCTCTGGTCAGCTCCCTGGGACAGCTGTGACCTCATGCTTCCACCAGAGCAGAGCAGCTGAAGATGTGACTGGGGCATCAGAGAACAAAAGGGATGGGAAAATGCCCCTCAGGGAAGCTCCCATGAAACCCATGTCCACACAGAGAACACAGGAGACAAGACAAGCGACACGGGAGCTGAAATGGAGAACTCCCTCGAACCCTTGAAAGAGAAGGACCACAATAAAGACATGGGCTCGAGAAGTATGAAAAGGGACAGAGTACAAGATTTAAAGTCTTGTTTCAAATTATTTCAGGAACAAGACTCAAGGCCACTTTAAAGCTTACTGAATTTAAAAAATCAGGACATGTATAGTAACATTACTTCTAAAAGCAAAGAAAGAAAGATACAAGCCTGAATTATATTGTTCTCAAAAGCAAAATTCAATAGCCTTCGTCAGTTTGGAGGGTGGAGAAGAAAGTAGTAAGAGAATGAAATTCAGCGGTTTCAGGGTTCTGCTGAGCGCTATGACCTGGTTTTTCAAGCTCCAATCCAGACTCATCATGAATTTTCTGACCCATGGCTATGATCCCAGTGTGAGTATCGACAACATATACAACAGAAAAACATCGAGTAAAACAGTATTACAACTTTCCATCTAAGACAGTAGAGAGTAAACAGTGCCTGATTCTCCCGCTTCCAGACTATGTACATTCTTAAGAAAGTACACAAGTCTACACAAAATGACAACCACACATAGCTGCTTAGGAAATTTGTCAGCTTGGAGGAAGAAATACTATCATTACAAGAGGGCATGTAGAACCACATGGAGAAATTAGCAGCAGCTGATACATAGGAAATTTCACGTCTGAAACAGAGCAGATTGGGGAGAAAAAAAAAATAGAGACTTTGGTCTTCCTTCCGCTGCCTACTTTTCTTTTCCCTCAGATAAGTAGAAAGCCTGCCCCAACCAGAAAATCAGGAAGGACTTGCTTGCTGAGGCAGGCGGGTTGTCTGGGTATCCCTGGCTCATGCACTGCTCTCCTATATCTTCTTGAGATTTTACTTCTATTATAATATATTGTGAAGCAAGACTGAAAGAATGAAAGCAGATGGGAAAGAACATTAGTCATTGCACCCAGGACATGAAGGGAGTGGCAGATACAGGGACGGTCCCAGGACCACAGCCCTCTCTAGATTTCAGCTGACATTTGCCACGCACTATTCCTGACAGCCACAGAAGTCCGAGTTGATTAGGATCAGCCAAGAATATATGCCCTTTCTGACAGCCATGAGATCAAGACATGGGAGAAGGAGAGAGCTTTGAGGTCCAGTATTTAAAAACTCAGACGAGTAGATTTTAGGTTACCTGTATTTACCACAATTAAAAAAATATATAAAGAAATTACTAAGTTTGATGTATGTGTATTTTACCACTATGTTTTTCATTCAAATTTTGAAAAGCTGGACATTTATTTAAGGGCTATATGGTTCAGCCTCTTGTGTGGTGTAACCTGTAAGGAGAATACTTGCTTCCTAGTGGGGACCACAAGGACTTCTAACTTGTCCTGTCTGATGAGCACAGGCCAGAGAGAGGCCTTCTCATAAGAAGACATCAAAATGAAAAACCAGCTCCTGAAACCTTAAACTGATTAAAAGATTCTATAACTTAAGATGTGGAGAAAAATACCACTTTTGAAATATATTTACTATTAAATAAAAAAATAAAAAAAGAAGAAATCTTTAGAAAGCATTTGCTTCCCAAGAAAATAGGAAGAAATGGAAGGTGATATTTAAAAGATTCCTTAGATGCCTTCTAAGATGTAAAATGATGTGAAAAGGTACAGGCTGGAAAAAGACAAAATTGTAAAGAATAAAAATGTAATAGGTTTACTCTTTTAGATAGGTCAAAACAGAGAGCTGACACTTCAGAAAAATAATTCAGTAACGTAGAGGACACATTTGAGAAGCCATCCCAAAGGGCAGAGGAAAAGGACAAATACAACCAAGTGGTACAGATTAAAATTCATACACCTGCTACATAAATAATCAAAATCCTAAGTGATAAAGGAGATATCAAACAGACCAAAGACAGGTTAAAAAAAGAAAAAGAACACCTTGCTATAAATAAAAGTATCTTCATAAAATGGACTACATTCAGAAAAAAAATATATATGAATTGCCTATATTAGCTCAAGAAGTATGCCAAGCAGAAAAGAAGTATGCCAAAAGAAGCTGAAAAATGCATCAAAGAATTACCTCAGAAAAAAGGCCTAGGACCAGATAATTTAATTAGAGCATTCTTTCAAAGTTTCCTCAAGGGGCAACCCCAGAAAGCATAACAAAGAATACCAGGCATGGAAAAAGATGAATGCTCCCAGGTTATCAGAAAGCTAGGCTAAATCAAAGTACAGGCATATATTTTTCTCAAAAGCCTTGTTACTCCAGGATTTCTTAGTGCCTCCAATAGGAGGATCGTGGGAGTGTTGTTCTTATGCTTTACAATGTCTTCCAGGCTCCTGCAGAACCTTCTCGTGAGCACACAGGAGCTTTGAGTCATATAATCAGAAGATAAAGATGGCCCAAGAGCCAAGAATATGCAGAAGAGTACTTAGAGGAACAGGGATGCACAAGAGATAGAGAAGAAAAGGAAAATATATTGCAATCTACAAAACTGCAATAATAATAGCAACACTGAGGCACGAAACTGTACATTCTGCTGATGAAATGTAATTTGATTCAACTCTTCTAGGAAGCAACTGGCCAAGTTTTAGAACCTAAAATGTACTTACTCTTTGACCTAATAACCCCACTTCTATCAGTTCATCCTGAAGAGTTAATTTAAAATAAATATTTACATACAAGAATGTACTCAATAGAATTATTAATAGCAAACCAAGCAAAACAAAACAGGAAGCAATCCAAATGTCTAAAACTGGAAACAGTTAAATGGATTATGGTACATTCGTATGACAAATTATGTAACAATCAAAAGCAACGTTTGGGGAAATAAAACTTAATAATTTGTATATGTCTAATTTTTTAGTAAAAAGGCAGAACCCAAGCTATAAAGTATAATCTTAAATATATTTCATATATATGTATATGTACTTATAATATATATAATATATATACTAAAAACTACTGAGGAATATAGACCAACACTGATCTCTGGGAGATGGGGACTCTTAAGTGTTATTTTTACAGTTCTCCTATTATCTAATTTTCTGCACCAAGCATGTATTACTTTTATAATCAGAAAGAAGATAAAATCAAATAGTTATTGCACATACATAAATATTCACGTGAGTGAAAAAGAACAATTTTAAGTGTTCACTCACGAAGGATAAAAACATTTTTAACATCGTGCACAGAATTCCATTCTTCCGAACGGGAATCTTTGCACCAATGCACTTTCAAGCATAAAGACAGAAGGTAAACCAAGTAAATCCTGCAGTAGACACGCTGAGCTGCTGGGTCCTCACACCACCATGGAGAGGGGGAACTCCGCACACTTTTATTATTATTATTATTATTACAGCTGTTTTCGGATCCCCCTTGGTTCCAAGAACCTCCACATGGAGGAACGGACTTTACAGGGGAGACTGAGTGAGGAGTTACACGCGAGCGTGCACACTCATTCTCTCTGTACGCACGCACACACACACGCGCGCGCTCACACACACACGCACACGCACGGCTCAATCTCGTCCCAGACAGACAACTCAAAGCGAGTGCAGCCGCGCCCCATCCCCGCGCGGTGCCGCGGGTACCTGTTCGTGGCGCGCAGTAGCGAGGTCGCCGGGCTCCTGAGCATCCTCAGCGTGGCGGGGGTGCCATGGGTGGTTTCCCTGCTTTCTTCCACCAAGAGCCTGCAAAGCCAGGAAGAAAACTAAGTTGTCACACCTCGCGGGGAGCAGCTGGCTGACAGGCTGGGCACTGCGCTCACTGCCTGGCCAGGACGTGCCCTCCTGCCCCGGCTCCCCGAGCTGCTTCCGAACCCCACCGTCTGAAGGAGCGGAGGGCGGGAAGGATGGGAAAGCACACACCAGAATGGAGAGCCCGGGACATTGATGCAGAACCCGACGGCAGGTCCCGCTCCGCAGCTCCCTTGCCCAGAGCGATGCACCCTGGCGCCCTCGAAACCCTGGCCGGTCCCTCTCCATCCCAGGTGGTGTCCCTCTGGAACCTCCCACTCATCCAGCTCTGTCTCCTGGACTCCCCGACCCCACCCCACCCTCCAGCCACCGCTGTTTTTCCTCATATGGGCCAAAAGTCTGCGCGCCCAAGTCCAGTGGCTCAGTAGCTGGGGGCCCGCGGGCGCACGGCGGGGGTGCACTGAACCCGTGGTCATTCCGAGCGCAGCGGGCCGGTTACCTGGGGCGGGCGGGCGCCTCGGCGGAGCCCCAGAGCAGGCGCAGCAACAGCAGCAGGCTGGCGAGCAGAGCGAGCAGCGCGCCCCCCGGCCGCATCCTGAGCCACAGGAGCGGCCGCCGCCAGGACTGCCGGGGCGACGCGCAGCCCGGGCGGCCCCGACTAGCGGCTCCTGCCGCTGCCGCCGCCGCCACAGCGCCAGCCACGCACACCTCCAGTGTTCACCGGCGGCAGGAGGGGCGGCGACAAGCGCAGCGCGGCCCTCGCTCTCCAGCGCCCCCCGGCCCAGCCAGCACCGTCGTTGGGGGCCAAGGAAGACTCCGCGTCCCGTTGCTCCGGCGGCTCCCTCCCAGCCCTGGACCGCCGAGCAGGGCGCTAGGACAGCAGTGACGATTCGCCGAGCTCGCCTCCTCTCCTCCCAGAGGCGCTCCGAGCTCCTGCGGGCTCTGGTCGCTGCCGCTGCTGCCGCCGCCGCCGCCGTCGCCGCGCGGGGTCACCTGAAGGTTGGGGCGCGGGAGCTCGACTCCGTGCTGATTGGGCTCCAACTTTTCTGCTCCCTCCACTGCTATTAAGTGCCCGCGGGCTCTTCCCCGAAGCCCACGCAGCCCATGCAGGCGCGCGGCAACTCCGTCTGCGTCCCTGCGGTTCAGACCCAGGGCTTGGGAGGGGCGCAAGAGGACAGAGGAAAGGGCCTCCTGCAAAAACTTTGAAAACTGTGTAGTCGTCCTGCTGAGTCTTCCCACGCAGGCCGGTTGTGAGGAACTTGGCAGTTGTTGGGTATATCCCAGTACCGAAGAGAAGAAGTAATTCGTGGAGGCTTAATCGTGGATTCAAAGGCACAGAGAATCATTTCCAAGGCCAGGCAATTTTTAGGGGCTGGCAAACTATTGCCCGCGGCTGGAATGGGCCCTTCCCTGTTTTTGTAGTGTTATTGGGACACCTGTGTGACCATTCTTTGTATGATCGATGGCTGTGCGTGGCTTTATTATCTATGGCTGCTTTTGTGCTACAAGGACAGAGTTCATAGTGGTAACAAAGAGCATATGTCCCACAAAAATCTAAACTGTTTACTGTCTTTTCAGAAAAAGTTGGCAGACCCCACCTAAATCTTGTTGGGCTAGATCCTATTGGTTAGCATCTCATTTTTTATATTTCATGTATTTCAGTATAGTGATCCAATAACAATGGAATATAGTCTGCCCCCCTCTCAATTATTTATTTGGAAGTGGGTGTCTCCTCTTTCAGGCCTGACCTATCATGTCCACACGTGTGGCCCACCAACTGCCCAAGCTCCCACTGGTTTTGCCCCTGACTCTGGACCCTTGAGGAACACGAATAAATCATAAACCTCATAATGTTTATGGGGGGTAGGGGGTTCATACACTAGTCAATTTACTTTTGTTATAGATGAGATTTTTTTCAAAATCAACCTTTGGCCTCCATCATCAAAGGTTTTAATGAATTAACTTTCCCAAGTAGTGCGCGCGCGCACGCGCACACACACACACACAAACATGTATTTCAACTTGAGCCTCCTAGAGGCATAGATCTTAACCTGGGAGACCTGTTGTGAGAGCTTTCGTGGGGAGCAAGCAAGTAGGCCACACAGCTCAATAAAGCTGTTGCCAGCAATTTTGTCACGGAAAAAAATAACATATACCAAGAACAGGAAAAGAAAAAGAAGAAAAGAAAAGTCTGTATGGTTCCTTTTAGCTAATTCTGCATTTGCTCTAATTAAAAGTATTTCATTGAAAACATACCAGAACTTTGAACATAGTAGTTGATCAATAAATGTTTGGTCGAATAAAACTAACGCTATTCTTAAAAGAGAAAGGAGCAAAACACTGAAAACAAATGCAACTGGAAATAAGATTTCCTTCCATAGCTCACTGTGATTGTTAAAATATGTAGTAATCAATACAGAAAAAAGTCCCTATTTGTATGGAAGGCTGGCATTTTTAGGAATCCAGCTGTTTGAGTATGGCATAAAAAATTAATGCTATATCCGGTGTTAAAATAACAAAGTAATCCAATTCTACATGTTGGAAGCTTAAGCATTCTGTAAGATAAGTAGGATATGGCACAATTATCTTGAAGACAAAAAAGTAGTCTAGATTTAAAAAAATATAGTCAATAAAAAAGTTGTCTGGATTTGGAAGATAGCCTGAATTTTATTTCTATTAGAGCAAGAGAATTGTGCAGACAACTCACACTGAAGATGGTTTGCTGGGAAAGAAAAGGGCATTATTGTATCAGCTAGGAAGTTGCAATTTCACCTAATTTACTAAAGTTTAATATTTCAGCACAGCTGGGCTCAAGGCAACAGCAAAAGAGACAGCCTTGCACCAGGCTCCCTAAACACCCTTGCTGAAAATGAAGTAACTTTTTATCAAGCCAATGGCCATCATCAGGGGACTCCCAGAAACCCATTTTAATTGGAAAACCAAGCGTAAATTTGCAGTGGGAATTCTGAGCCTAGTGTGAAAATATGACAGTAGGAAACTTTACCACAAGCTTTGTAATTTAAGACTTGGGTTGGTAAAATATGAATTCTTTTGCTTATCCTTGAGAGAGAAAAGACTTCAACAAATACACAATTCCTTAAATGTTATCAACCACTGAAGCAATACTAGAATAGTATACTTTTGGAAACAACATTTGCAGATTTGAACAGAACTCCCAAAGATCCATGCTACGTAGTAATTTGAGATATGAATGAAGCTCAGAATTGAAATAGAAATCGGGCTGACAGGCAGAAGCCCAACCCGGTGAACGAACTTGACATTCTTCACCCCTTCCACTCAGCATTTACCTCTCATTTTGTCTATGTTTTACACTTTTTTCATCATCACAAATGCTTTCCCTTTCATAAAACGACGTTTCAAACAAATGATCGGGAAGTTTTGAAAAATGTCAAAGTAATTAAAAATCTTCCTGAAAGTTGGGGTTTCTTATTTTGGGAATAAGGTTTTTACATGTTTCCATATGCACAGATTTGGGGATTCATGAAGAAAAATCCCAAATATCAAGGGCTATTATAAGCACTGGTATATGATGACTGTCTGAAAAAAAATCCATCCATAAATGCCTCTATTTTTCATACTACATGGCTGGATACTTTCCGGACAGCTCTCATATGCAAGTAGGAACTCTCAAAATGTGGAAAGGAGGAAACATTGTGAGAAACACAGAAAACTGATGAACCAAAGAATCTTCTCCTTAATTTGGGTGACATTTTTCTCTCTCTGTCTAGAAAGAATGATTTTTGATGTCTCCAAACTGCTTGATTGGTGTTAGTAATATTAGATATTTATGAGGACTTCAGGACAGTATCACATTTATAAATATTAATTATTCCTTGGGCAAGGAAATTCATAAGCATAGTATAATCAAGACTCCATATTCTTAACAAATAATTTAATAGAAATAACTCCAAAAAATCAATAACCATCTATGGAGTGTATGTTTTCAAACATACTTTATTCAAATTGTGTTTTGCCCACTGCTAATTGAACATAAAAAACTGAAGCTATTCCATGTATAAAGTAGTTTTAACTTTAAAGATAGAACACCTATGATGAATATATACAAATTTCACATGGGCCTTATGTCATAAGAAATCTAATTTATATAACAGTATAACAGAATTCTAGAATAAAAAATAAGTTATCATTCACATTATAGATTTTGGGGAAGCCAACATGGCTCAGCGGGTTGGACACTGGCTTTGCAGCTCCGGGGTTCGAGGACTGAGTTCTGGCCCCAACCCCTTGAGGACCCACGTGCTGAACTGGGGTGTACTTCCCATGTGGGAGGCCCCCAGTTAGGTTCTCACCAGGGTGAGCTTCCCATGTGTGGGAGGCCCCTGGTTCAGCTCCCAGCTCGTGGGGGCCTGCCTCCCATGCGGGAGGCCCCAAGTGCGGTTCCTGCCCTGCGCGGCCCCCACTGAAACAGGAAAATGTGTGTGTCTGGCCATCAGAGGTTCTTTGTCTCCTGCGCTCAAAGAATGAGGACGTGGACTTCACAGGAAAGGTTAAGTAGAAGTTAAGTAGAAGTTTATTGGAAAGAAGGAAAGCTCTCAAATGGAGAAGGAACACCCGGAAGTGGAATGCCTGAGTTAGGACTACCAACTACTGTTTTCATACCTTTCATTATACCTATGGCTTTGTTTTATCTTTCAGTTGACAGGCCTGGATGATGAGTTACGTGAGTTTTGAAACAAACCAGAAGTCACCATTCTTTTTCCCAGAAGTGGTACGGGTGCTATCAGCCTTGGTGCGCTTCGTCTTATTTTCTAGTATCCAGTGCCTTCCTCCAGAGGCCCCAGGTTGCAGGTACATTCCTTAGGGATGGGCATCGGAAGCCCTAGGGTTACACGCGCATTTCTTAGAGATGGTCAGAAGCCCAAGGTTACATTTGCATTAAATATGGGCATCATAGTTATCGAGGCCTCCCTGACTGCCTGAGTTTTGCTAACTATTCTGTCTCACCACGCACCCGCGCGGAATGAAGCCATGTAGAAAACTGATGACATACAACTATGGAGACTGCTCTGGGCCCTCCCCCTTCTTTCTGTCGTTCCCTGTCTCTGTCTCTCTGTCAGTCAAAATAATAAACTAAATCTTTAAAAACAAAACAAAACAAAACAAAACAATACAAAACAAAAAACACCACAAAAAAAACCATTATAGGCTTTTAATGTATAAGACATTCAAACTTCTAAAAATTTGTCTCCCTGGAGTCTACTTAAAAGATCATCAAGGACCAAAAAGAGAAATGGAAACAATTTATCCTACAACTATAAAGTGGCCACAATCCCATTCCACAAATTGCAAGAATGTCTGCTAAATGTGAATCAACTGGATAAGAATGCCAACTTCAAGACTCGTGTTTCCTGTTTACGGCCTTAGATTTATGGGGGGGGGAAACAGAAAAGTTTTTGAAGTCTCTACCAATACTCAATTTGGAAGAGCAAAGGTTAGAAGTAGGTCACAACAAAATGAGTAGCAATCAGAGTATGTGGCCAGGGCTACCGAGTTAAAGGAGAGATAGTAAATAATATTTCTGTTTTCAGAGAATTCCGCTACCCAGTCAGAAGAATGATGACCTAGAGATAACGCTAATCCTGAAGAGAGGTGCTACAAAATAATTTTGTAGCTACTGATGAAAGGAAATTTACCAAAGAAAAATGAGCACCTCCTAGTCTACATATTTAATAAACGAAAGGCCCTTGAGCCATTGCTTTTTATACTGAATTAGCCTTTCCCAGCATCTCCTACCTAATTCCAGATTTTGCAAGACAGGGCAGAATTCCCATTGTTTCAGCTGATTGGAGGCTGAGGATTGTGTGTACAGAGGTAATATACCCAAACATGTCATATTTCTCTTATCAGCTTCTCTTCCCCACCCTTTTCATTCTATACAACCGAAACTATAAGTAGATAAATAATAACAAGAACCCCTCCCCCCCAAAAAACCCAAAGTAACCTAATTGCAAGCTCTTAATGCAAAACAAAGTTTCAAAAAAAAAATGGGCAAATAAAAAGGCAGGACTGCCAAAGATTTTCTATTCACAACAGTCCTGATAAGTAGCAGAAAGAAACAGGCATAATGTCTAAGATGAGTAAGCAGAAAAGGAAAATTATGCGAAAGTTCTGCAGGATAAAAGAAAAGAAATGTAACCAATAAAAAGGCAAATGAAAATATGTGTTAAAATGAGACTTATTCTAGGAAACAGCAGGGAATTTAAGCAAGGATCACTTCCTACTCCCTAGGAAATGAAATGTAATATAAACACATGATAGAAGTACCCAAAGAAGAAATAAAAATTGTAAGAAGAGGTAGCAAAGTAATAGGATGAAAAGTGATCTGGCAACAGTAAAAACAAAACAAAATGGAAAAAAAAAAGAAGAAGACATTGCAAAACTTAGAACAACCTAAGAAGCCTGGGGACCAGATTTTAGATGGCAAAAACCTAAAAAAAAAAAAAATCTAAATCAGTGTCATAGAGATTAGACTGATGAAAACTGCAGAGAAGACAAAGAGACAAGGAGAATACATCAATTAGGAAAACAGTTATATGTACCAAAGACAAATATTAGATATATATCACATAGGTATTAGATGCTGTTCTTCAAAGCATAAAAATGAAATATTATAAACATTTAAAGATATAATAGAAATTTTTTCTGAAATTCAAAAATATGAAAATATGCAGATATCTTTGTTCTTATTGTCTGAACTCATTATATGAAAGAACTCATGGTGCTCTGGAAAAATGTAATAGACAACACCTAACTTCAAAATTTACCTTCTTGCAGAGATTGTTCAAAGACAACAAAAAAATCCTAAAAGCATCCAGATGGAAGAAACAAGTAAAATTTAGTCTTGCTTCTGATTTCATCTAAGCAACACTGAACTTAAAAAAAAAGAAAATATATTCATATTTACAGAGTTCTAAGCAGTAAAGATGTAACCCACAAAATTCTATACCCAGCTAAGACAGTTTTTGTAAATAAAAGCAAATATTTTACATAGAACATTTTAAAATATTCAGTGGCTCAGAGTATATTTTTATATATGTGTCCTAAAAAAAAGAAAAAGAAAAATGAGCCATAAGCCAACCATAAAATATGAATCAAAAAAAACAAAAACAATTCACAATGAAGAAGTCTTGATCATAAAAAACAACTCAAGTGAGAAATAGATTATTTTTAAAACTAGAATGATTCTAAGTAATAGAATTCTATAAAATGTGTTAAATTTTGTTTTAAAATCTCTACATAAATATAAAAGAATAAGGTGATGCAATAAATCTAGGAAGGAAAATTCCATTTCATGGTAAATAGTGGAAATATAAAATATGAAGAAAAAAAAAGGATGTGGTAGAAGTGTATTACTTTCCTAAGCTTTCAGAATGAAAAGATATAATTAAATCATAAAAGATCATTAGTCAAAAAAAGAAACATAGTAACTGTTTTACAAGAGAAAAATCATAAATATCTTTCAAAAAAGAAGGGGGAACAAGAAAACTCAGATTTTTTAGTTAAAGATAAAAGGAATACCTGTTCAAGCAATATATGGACCTGTTACAAACACTTAAAAATGTTCTGTGAAATATAACAATAAAAAAGGACTGCATTGCTGAGTTCCCAATAAAGAAAGGAAAAGCCCCAGGTACCCCATTATTTTCCTCAATAATGAGGAAAGTACTGGGGGGTGGGGGGGGAAGAGCAGTAAGTGTGTGCTTTGATGCAGCAGTCACCTGGAATACATTATCAACCTGGTTACCTAGAGGTTTGCTTTTAACATCTGCACAGGGAATGAAAGAGGAGGACTTGGTTCCCAGTGAGACAGAGCTAGAATTAAAATTCCGACATAAAGCTTCTTTTGTTGTGAAAAACAAAACATGTGAACTAGGAAAAACAAAGATCCACATACCTGCACAATGAAAATTGCTTGTCTCTGCCTGAGCTCTGGGTGAAAGACTTTTACTCTAAAATCTTTGCTTCCTTTGGGTCTGAGGTCCAGTGTCACCCAGCCAACATGGCCCTGAAATTAACATAAAGCTTGGTCCCTGGTTAATGATGCCCTGAGGTGCATGGCAGAATAGTGCTCACTATTCTGGTTCCAGAAAATTCTCAAAGAAAATGAATCTCACTAAAAATGAGCATAAAATAAGAAAAGAAAAAAAACACTGTAAAATATTTAAGGAATTCACCATAAATGTCTCAGTAAGTACAAGTAATAGAAAGACTACTAAGCAATCAGGAAAAGAACATAAATATGTAAGCATAAATTATGAAGGACGTGAAAGTCTGAATCAACACACTGGGAAAAGAACTATGATGAAAGAAGTAGAATTTTTTTCTGAAGAGCGAATAAACCTATGAGAACAAGAGTATAGCAATTGATATAAAAATAATTAATGGATGGGGTAGGTGACAAGATTATACATGGTTAATGAGAAAATCAATGGAGTGGAAAACCAATTTGAGAAAATTAGACATTGAAAGATCAAGAGATGGCAAGTATGAGAGAGAGGCTAAAAGAACTGTAGAAAAGTGGTTTAAAACAATAACATTTTACTATACCTAAATATTTTGTGGGTCCGGAATTCAGACTGTACTGAGCTGGGTCATACTGATGTTTGACATGAAGTCAAATGTGCTCTGCCGGGGTCCAAGGTGGTTTCACTCACATATCTTACCCTTCGATGGGGATAATCAAAAGAAGTTCAGCTAAGACTGTTAACTTGAGTGCCTACACATGACCTCTCCAGCATAGCCTACATAGAGGCTCACAGTCCCCATCAAAAATGTTCTAGGAGGCCTGGGCAGAAATTTCTGCCCAAGTTTTATTATGTAGTCTCTGAAGGACCAGAATATCACTTCTGCTGCATTCTATTGGTCATATAAGTCCCTAAGTCTTATATTCAAGGGAGAAAATGTAGACTCTTATCTAAACCCTAACACAAACTGCAGTGTGTGTGTGTGTGTGTGTGTGTGTGTGTGTGTGTGTGTGAGAGAGAGAGAGAGAGAGAGAGAGAGAGAGAGAGAGAGAGATTTTCTTCCACACCACCAAACGGTTAACTCAATTCTGACACTACTCAGAGATAGCGATCAGATCACACAAGCTGAGGGCTCAGTCCTGCTAGATTGCCCCACCAAACCACACACACCCTTACCACACAAATCTAGGCTTGTCATCTGTGCTTCTGACTCACTGGCTACAGATTGGAGACACCAACAACCCCTTCCTGGCTTCCATTAATTTGCTACAACAGTTCACAGAATTCAGAGGAACATTTTACTCCCTATATTACTTGTTTGTCATAAAAGCATACAACTCAGGGATAGCCAGATGGAAGAGATACACAGAGCAAGGTATGTGAAAAAGGAGCATAGAGCTTCCACGCTTTCTGTGCAATCCCCAAATCTCCACATGTTCACTAACTTAAAAGCTCTCCAAGTCCCATCCTTTTGAATTTTTATGGAGGCTTTATTACATAGGCACAATTGATTAAATCATTTGTCATTGATGATTAATTCAACCTCTAGCTCCTCTCCCCTCCCATAAAGGTTGGGTGTGTGTGTGGGGTGGGGGGTGGCACTAAAAGTTCCAACCCTCCAATTACATGGTAGGTTCCTCTAACAACCAGCCCCCCTTTCTTAGGTGAATTCTAAAAGGCACCTAAATTCTGGAGTGGTTGAAAGGGATTTCATGTGAATAACAAGACACTTCTATTATTCTGATCACTCAGGAAATTCCAAGGGCTTCAGGAGCATTGTAGCAAAAATGGGGCTGAAGATCAAATGTATATATCTTATTATAAATCACAGTATCACACTCTACTTCTAAGAGAAATAATAAAAAATTTCTGGCTATTTTTATCTACCACAATCCAATATTTGTCTAATAGGAATTTTAGAAGGAAAGACTCTAGAGAGAATGGAGACGAGGTTATATTTGAAGAGGTAATGTCTGCAAACTTTCCAGAATGAATAATTTGAAACTTCTATTTAAAAAGGGACAGCAACTACTGACCAGGGTGAATAAAAATACATTCAAATCTAGATACACTATAATACAACTTCAGAACCCCAAAGACAGGCTTTGAAGCAATCAAAGAGGGAAGCAATGTTACTTACAAAGAAATGGTAATTCTACTACAGCATATGAGTATTTCTCATCAGCAGAAATAGATTCCTATAGTTAACTCAATCTTCAAAGTGCCAGGGGATATACTGGCGTTCTTAAATTATATCTCTGACTAAACTATCATGCAAAAGTGAGGGTAAACTAAAAAGTGTTCTAAAAACTGAAAAAGTTTACCACCCACAGACCCATGTTGGAACGAAAAACTATAAATGGTACATTCCAGGAGAAGAGAAACTGATCCCAGAAGAAAAGAGTGAGATGCAGGGATAAAGGTGAAGAAGGAAAATGGCCAAACAACACTAACTATATAAAACAAAATAATGATGACTAATCTGTGCAGGAAACTACAAAATAAGATTAATTAAAATAATAGATAATAATAACATGAAAGACAAAAGGAGCTATAAGAATTAAAGTACAGAAAGATCTTTTTCTTATTCAGAGGTCAGTAGTAGTAATTACCTTTATATATTAAGTCAAATATACATTTTTTAAATACTAAGACATCTACTAATATGTGAGGTGATGGATGTGTGAATTGATTCAGTGACGAGACTCCTTTCCTCATGTATACATACATCAAATCATCACATTGTACATTGTAAACATATTACAATTTTATTTGTCATTTATAACTCAATAAAGCTAAAACAAAAAGATATTCACTATGAAGTAAAAACATCATAATTCTTAAAACTAGTGGAGGACAAAAGAGATATTAAAAAATCAACCCATTCACTACAAGACAAAAAAGGAAGGGAGGGAAAAATAAATAGAAGTAAAAAATAAAGCACATCACTGTATGTACATATGGTGATGGAAAGTGAGCTGATTCTGGGTGGTGAGCACATAATGCGATGTATAGACAATGTCATGTAGAATTGTACACCTGGAAACAATGTAATTGATATCAATTAATGTCACCCCAATAGATTTAACAAAAATAAATAAATAAATTCAAATATAGTATTAATAGTCATCATAATGAATATAAATAAACTTACCAGTTAAAAGACAGACACTTGCAGATTAGATAAAAATAAATAAAATGACAGAGAAGATGAAAACAATCTGTAAAATGATATACAAAAGAAATACTAACCAAAAGAAAGCTAAAGCAATATTAAACAAAATAGACATGGACATGGAAAGTATTATTAGAAATAAAGAATGTCCTTTCACAATAATAAAAGGCACAACTTGGGGATGCTGAGATGGCTCAGCAGGTTAAGCACTCACCTTGCAGCCAGGAGTCAGAGGACCAAGCCCCAGTCCCAACCCTGGTCCATGAGGACCATTATGGCCTAAGGTGACCAGACGTCCCGCTTTTGGCGGGACAGTCCCAATTTTTAACAATTTGTCCCGCGTCCCGCAGCGTTTTAAAAAAGTCCCGATTTTTGGAAAGAATGCACGACAAGCTAGGGAACGGTGGGAGATAGACCAAATTTTTAATCAAGAACCCCCTCCCCACCGGTCAGTGGTGTCCCGCTTTACCAATGTTAAAATCTGGTCACCTTACTGCTGAACTGGGGTATACCTCCCATGTGGGAGACCCCAGTTCAGTTCTCACCAGGGTGAGCTGCCCATCTGAGAGGCTCTCAGTTTGGTCCCCAGCTCTTGGGGGTGTGCCTCCTATGTGGGAGGACCCCTGGCACAGTTCCCACTCTGCACATCTCCCCACCCACCTGTGTAGAACAAAACCATGTCAAAAACTGATGACATACAACTATGGGGACTGCTCTGGGTCCTCCCCCTTTTCTCTGTCTTTGTCTCTCTCTCTGTCAAAACAATAAAATATATCTTAAAAAAAAAAAGGCACAGCTCACTGAATAGAGACAAAAATCCCTGAAATACATGGAACATAATCTCAATTTATACCACAAATAGGTTGTGGTATAATAGGTGTGTTTAATAGATTCAACACACCTTTCTCTCAAGGAGATAAAAAATTACAAAAACTTGGACTGAACAACACAATTCAAAAGAACACATTTTTCTCAAGCTAACCTGGAACACATCTTAGAGCTGGCCGTATTCTACTCCACCAAGCAAGTCCCAACAAATCCTGCAAAGTGGATATTACACAGACTGTCTTTTCTCATCACAAAGCAGAAAACTTAGAAACAAATAATAAAACAGATTAATAAAACTGTCTTTATCTTAGACACACTTCCAAATGATTCATAGGTCAAGGAGTTCATTTTCATAAAAATTTAGAAACGATTTCAACAAAATCAGTAATGAAAAGACAACATACCAAATTGTGGGCTATAATGAAAGTAGGAAAATGTATAACCTTAAATGTAGCTACTAAAAATTAAAATAATTTAACAAATCAATGAATTAAGCATCCTCCTTAAAATGCTGGGAAAGCATAGCAGAGTAAACCCAAAGACTGAGAAATATATCAAACAATGGCAGAAGGGTAAGAAAATCGGGAGATCAATCCAAGGACCGCATTATCCAAATAATAGGCTATCTTAGCCCAGGTCATTCTTCTCAATCTCTAAAAGTAAAGGTGAGACAGGGGCTTTTGTGCAGATAGTTTTCTTAAAAATGAATCCCTAGAAGCAGAAATGAGAAACTGAAAAAAGTGAAAGCAGAGGAGAGAAAGCCTTTGTAAAAGTGAATCATGAAACCGGACACTCCTGTGGATGTTGGGTTTCCTCATGCCTGGGACTCTCTAATGAACTTCCGTGCCTCAGTATTGCTCGCCTGAAGGAAGCTTGGCGTTTCTCCATTAGCTCCTGTCACCTGGTGCATTTTCAGGTTGCGCAAGAATGAGTGGCAGCATTTAATCAAAAGACAGAGGGTGACTGAATGAATAAGAAACCAAGACTATTACATAGGCTGCCTGAAAGAGACTCACCTCCTGTTGAAAGACATGCACAGAGTGAAAGTAAAGAAATGGGGAAAATATATTTCATGAAAATGGAAACAAGCAAACGAAAGAAACTGGGGTGGCAATACTTATCCCAGACAAAATAGACTTTAAAACAAAGTCTATAACCACAGACTGAGAAGGACCCAGTAATTCCACCTCTCAAGTATTTACCTAAAGAAACCCAAAACCCCACCTCACTGAGACAAGTGCATCCATATGTTCACTGCAGCCAAGATGGGGAGGCAGCCTGGATGTCCATCAATGATGAATGAATAAAGAGGAGGTGGTACTTATATATACAATGAAATATTGCTCAGTCAGGGAAGGAAATGGATTCTTGCCATCTGCAGTGGCATGGGTTGACCTGGAGGGTATTGTGTTGAGTGGAAATGTGATTTAGCTTACAAGTGGAATCTAAAGAACAAACTAAGCATAACAGAAACAAACTCATAGATACAGAGAACATTTTGATGGTTGCCAGATGGGAGTGGGGTGGGGTAGATAAAAGAGGGGAAGGGATTAAGAAGTACAAACTGGTTATTACACAGTAGTCAAGGGGATGTGGGGTATAGCGTAAGGAGTATAGTCAAGAATATTGTAATAACTACACGTGGTGTCAGATGTGTACTAGATTTGCTGGGGTGATGGGTGGTAGGGAGATTGGAGTGCTGAGAGAAAAAGGTGCAGGGATTAAGTACAAATCGGTAGTTACAGAATAGTCATGAGGATGGAAAGTAAATCAAAGAGAATATAGTCAATGACATGGTAATAACTATATAATGCCAGGTGGGTATTAGACTAGTTAGAAGGACCACTTTTTAAGTTACATAAATGTCTAACCATTGTGCTGTATGCCTGGAACAACAGCTTCATATTTTGGAGGCAAAATTACTTCCAACCAAGAATTTTATACCAAGAAAGTAAAAACTACCTAATTGCCTTTCAGAAGAAGAATAAATATTTTCATTTACATGTATACTTTCTGCTCAATTTTGCCCTGAACCTAAAACTGCTCTTAAAAAATTAAGTTTTAAAGAATAGTCTTAAAAAACAAACAAACACTTATTCTCATGATGCAAAGATGGTTCAACATAAGAAATCTAATTTTATCATATTATGTGATCATTACAAGAAAGCTATGATCATCCTAAGACAGGAAAAGTGTACTTAATAAAATTTAGCAACATTTGCCAGATTATAAAACCATCCTTAATAAAAGAGAAGTTCGTAGTACCTTCTGAACAATGATAGAAAAAAAGAAATAAGCATCCTGAATCAAAAGGCAACCTCAAACATAATTAATTGTTTAATAAAAATAGTTTCTTTCTATCAAGGAATGAGACCAGCTTTCAATAAATATTCATTCAGTGAACTGTATCCACAATTCTGGGAAGGTTCTAGACATGCCATTTAACTACTCAACATGCTGAAAATGAGTTTAAAACTACACCCAAATAGGCCATGTAAAAATAGTCAACACTTTTGTCCATAGTTTAAGAATCAGTATAATTGCAAGTTATTAATTGTTCTATTTGTATATTTAACACTCAAAAGTAGGAATGCATTTACTGCTATCTCTAAAACCAGAGAATAGGAAATTAGAGCATATAACTGATTTTACAGTTAGTAGCACTTAACATCGAATGATAATCCTCACTACTCACTTATATGATCAATTTGCTCCCCACCCAAATGCACATAGATTTTAGACAGTAGAAAGTTTGTAGTTTTATTGGTATAAGTGATTCAACTTTGGTTGCCACAGGCAATTCAGAGTCCTTAAATAAGGCCTCTTTCTCCCAGATACATCTTTAGAATAGGAGTGTCCAATATTTTAGCTTCCCTGGGCCACATCACAAGAATTGTCTTGGGCCACACATAAAATACACTAACAGTCACAATAGCTGGTGAGCAAAGAAAAAAAAAAAAGTAGCAAAAAATCTCATCATGTTTTAAGAAAGTTTACAAATTTGTGTTGGGCTGCATTAAAAGCTGTCCTGGGCCACATGCAGCCCACAAGCCACAAGTTGGACAGGCTTGCTCTAGAACATGATCTTACAATTCAAAGCTGAGGGAAAATATTTAGAAATGTTTTTGAATCAGACATGAAACTCAGATCATTTTCTTCTTGCTTTTTCTAGCACGCTTCTACACTGTAAGGAAGGACATATCTACGATGCACTTGTGAAGCATGAGGTCAAAATGATTCTGAGGAGTGGGACTGTATATTCCACTGTATATATTCCTTTGTCTTTTTTTGAATTAAATACTGGGTACGTTTTAACTTTTCTCATTAATTAAATGCATTAAAATATCGATCTCACTAAGTTGTTGCAAAGAAAACCCATCATAGAATAGGTTTCCCTTAAATACTGGTCACAGGGGTTCCCTTCTCCTACGCACATGAACATAAATCACCCATCTGGAGTGTCATGTGGAAGCTAGAGACATGCCAGCACAAATCCCACTGGTCTATATGAGGGAGCCCACAGGTGTGTACGAGAGAGAGAGGGTGGGGGGAATCCTGCATATCCATAGTAATGGGAATCTGACAACTTCACCCTCCATTCTGACAAGTTGCTGAATCACTGAATCACCTTCAAAAAGAAGTTATGAGATACGAAAATGCTTAGGTTTATACTTCAAACTATTACAGTTTCTTTTTTAATAGGTACAAAAAGTAAACCCTAGACATTGAACCGGAGGCTTTGACCCCTTCTGTTTCTAAACAAGGTGCTATACAAGGCGCAGGTGTGCCAACCTAAGGTAATCATTCTGAAAACTGGAAGAAATTTCTAGTACATTTAGAATAAGCCCTCATTTTTACACATTAGGACAGAGCTGCCTGTGACAGGTTCTCTAACTCAATAACCATCACTCGTTTAAGGTCTGCCCATTTATTATGTACACTTAGCTCCCAAGAGTTATTTTGCCAACCCAATCTCTAAATCAATAGCATGTCTGCTCACCTGTTCATTTTTCTAAGTAAAATCAGTGCATGGGGTGGAAAGCAAGGGTGTCTTTTGAAAAGAAAACTCTACTAACCTAGAATAAATAGTAAAATATGGAAGCTGCTGTGATATAGAAACCGCTTTGGGTTAGATATTTATAAGAATAAAGCACATGAAATAAACTGTAGCTCTAAATATATAACATACTGTGCAAAGGTATTACAAAGCAACAGAGGCCAAGGAACCTATCAAGTATTTATGTTGTTCTTCTAAATACATGTTTTATTTACCATAAAATACATAAAATGTTTACTTTTTTTTAAAAAAGAGGCTGTAAATTATTCAAAATCCAGTACATTTCACCATTTCTTTCCACAGGTAAGTAGTTTCTTTAGATTACTAGCAATGTTTTTAAAGAGCAGTCCTGAGATTTCAGAGAAGAAAAATTCAGTAAAATGAAACATCCACACAAGAGACTTAATTGTTCCCAAAGCTAAATATGGAAGATATTTGAAGTCCGTATGGAAAATCTAAAATACTCATCTGGAGATTAACGAATAGCACTAGTAGGATTAGAAAATAGCACAGAAACTAAATATCCACTCCTCTGAAGCCTACTAGAGTAGGAGATAAAAAAATGAAGACTTTAGAGGCACATGTTTTTATCAATAGTCACACAAATAGCAGTGGAATTTTTATTTAAATCAAAACCATTCTGATAATTAAGAAAGTCCTTGATAAATGAAATACTTCAGACCACTTATTTTTTCATCATTGTCTCTTCCATTCTATTATATTTATAGACATGTAAATGGTATTCCAGAAGAATTATTGGTAAGGAAATATTCCTGTTTAATATTTCATCTCTGAGTCTCCATTCTTTCAGAGAATATTTTCTTATGCTTTTTCATTCATTGAATTACTTAGCATGGCTGCATACCAAACACATTGATCACTGCATTGCTCCAACTCACATATGTAAAAAATTGGAATTCTTGCCGTCTTAATGTCTATATGATGTATCAGTGGTAATTTTACTTTTAAGTTAGGAAATAACCATATGTTCACTCATCTTAATTAATTTTCTCCTGGAAAATGTTCCTTTAATTATGTTTTGCATATTTAAATAAGTCCCATTTTCCACCTGTGTTCAAAGACACATAACTCGAATGGATTGATTATCTAAGTTAGAGAAAGGATACCTTTATATTTCATATACTTTGATAATGGGCCTTACAAGTTTGACTTAGCTGACATTTTGGAACTTATTTGATTACTTCATAAACTCTATTATGACTTTCCAATGATATTTAACATCTTATGAATATATAATTAAAATAAAAATCTAATCATAACTATATTATAATTAAAATTATAATGCCAAGGCAATTCTGCCTTCTCTTTGCCTTTTCTCTGAGAATCATGTATTATATTACTAACATAGACCTTCTCTCAGCCAATTATCTTCACTAGTTTTCTTCCATAA
This sequence comes from Craseonycteris thonglongyai, assembly GCA_004027555.1. Taxonomy (NCBI): domain Eukaryota; kingdom Metazoa; phylum Chordata; class Mammalia; order Chiroptera; family Craseonycteridae; genus Craseonycteris; species Craseonycteris thonglongyai. The sequence goes on from PVKE010005550.1 coordinate 46,888, forward strand.
TCACTTTTGTTTGTTTTGCTTTAACAATTTTCCTTTGACGACCACTTTGCCTGCTTTGGTGAAGTTTCTAGCATGCACATAAAATCAAAGTTTGAAAAACCATTTGAGCCAATATCATGTTTTGTGTTTGGATATTGAAGTAAAACCAGAGCCAAGATTTTCTTTCCTGCCTTATCAGAAAAAAGCCTAATTACCCTTTCGATTCCAGTTGTGAAGCCCTGGCCAGTGGCAAAGGAAATGATTCTTCTCTAATCCCAAAGCAAGTTATTAGCAGCTGTGGACCCAGGAAACTCTCCTGCCTCTGCAGGTGCCCATCAAATATTAACCCCATGGGCCACTTAGTTGAAAGAAGATGTTTTTCTTTGCGTCTTCCTGAGAACAGCTGCATGCTGCTGCAGTTACTGATCACATTCCACCTTGGAATTACTGATTTTGTCCTAATTATCTTAAATCTGTTCCAGAAAAGAGTTTAAACATGTACAATAACATTAGTACTCTGACTGGGGCTTACATTTTCAGTAAAAATATCTTTAAAATTAAAAGAGTTTTACTTGGAGTTTTTTTGTGTGTTTTTTTTTTTCCTTAAGTAGTTACAAATTATAGGAATTTGTCAATGATACAAGGATAGAGATACAAGAATAGGTCAGTCTCTCAAAAAAAAAAGTGTGGGTATTTAATCAAAAGTAAGGCCAGCTAGAGAATTAAAATGTAATACAAGGGAGGGCAATATCTAAAATTACAGACTAAGAATAAATTGCCATTTTAAGAACATATCTTTTTTATAGAGGCAGTTGTCAAGATTAAGCAGACCTTGGGGAAGCCAGGATGGCTCAGTGGGTTAAGCACTCACTTTGTAGCCTCAGGCAACGAGGATCAAATCCTGGCCCTGCCAGTGGCGACCTATATGCTGAACTGGGGAGTGCCCCCGGTTCAGTTCTAACCGGGGTGAGACCCCAGCCCAGTTCCTGCCCTACGCAGCCCCACACCCACCTGTGGAATGAAACTATGTGGAAAAACCGAAGATGTGCAACTATGGAAACTGTTCTGGGCCCTCCCCCTTCTCTCTGTCTCTGTATCTCTCTCTCTGTCAAAAACAGTAAATAAATAAATAAATAAATAAATAAATAGATAAATAAATAAATAAATAAATAAATTTTAAGATGAAGCAGAACTGAACCAATGGGTATCATTCACAGATAAGAAAGTTTCCTGGGGAAGCTAGGATGGCTCAGTGGGTTAAGTGCTCACTTTGCAGCGCCGGGGACCGGGGATCGAATCCCAGCCCCGGCCCGTGCGGACCCATATGCTGAACTGGGAGCTTCCCCAGTTCAGTTCTCTCTCTGTCTCTGTATCTCTCTCTCCCTCTCTCTGTCAAAAATAAATAAATTAATTAATTAAAAAAATATTTTAAAAAAAAGTTTCCTCCACTGTGAATTAGCACCACACAATAGACATCTGAAGAAAGCAGAATTCCATGTATCTTTTTCTCATCAGTTTATTTTTAATAAGGCACATTTTCAGGATTTATAATGTTTCAGTGCAGATGTTGGAATAATATATGACTTAATTTGAACCCCACACATAAGTAAACCGATGGTTGTCATACATTTGCTTTTCCCCAGGAATGACCAATTAACCTTATTTACCTGGTCTCTTACATTTCTGGGTATTTAAAAACTGTTTTACTTCTCAGTTTTCTTATTTCCTTTTTCATAGTCCTTTTCATTTAAGGAAATACATAAAACTGGTAGGTTCTCTATTTGTAAGCCCAAGCTCTCTGAGGACAGAAGCATTATTTACACTCAACACTCCTTACTCAGAACTACACTGTCAATTAAATAGGTGGTATACCATTTGCAGAATGAATGAATGAGTGAATGAATGACACACAATGTCATCTGTAAAACACAGATTAAAAGTTCACTTGCAAAATATGCATTATTACAAGGATGATGTCTTATAACTACAAATAAATTTTATACTATCTTGAGCTTCTAAAAAATGTAAGTGACTTCCTGAATTTTAAAACAGTAAATCTGTGGAATTCACTAGAGCGGCAAACACACAGAGCAAAATATTTTCCTCTGAGACCATGGGCAAGCCAGATTTAAAATGTCATTTTTACTGGGGAAAAGAGACAAGTTCTATTTTACAAGTGATGGCACCAAGAGGAAAATGAAAGCCAGAAAGTATAGAATAAAATTAAAAAAACTTGATGAAGACCTACAGCTATAAGAAGTGGATCCACTGTTTAATCCACCCCCACCCCCACCTTATACAGAAACAAGAGAGTTTCATTATCAACATCTGACAGTGGCCTTCACAATAGCTCTGATTATATATTTAACCTTATTCTAAAAGCCTAGCCATGTTATAAGCAATTGAAGGCTCTGTTAGTGCCATGAGTGTGGTATATGTCTCAAATTTGGGGAGTAAAAGAAAGGTTAAAAAACATTTTTAAAAAATGTGAGTAGTTTTTTCCTACAGTTCCATCCTCAGATCTTTCCTCACAACCATGATTCTCCAGAAACACACCCACATGTATGGGTGAGAATTTGATCTCCAGCTTTGTTCTTTCTAGTGAATAGAAAAGTTATATTTCTAGAAGCCCACTAGATATCTCAGTCTTGACATCCCAGCAGTTTTATAATACCTGCTCCTCCTCCCAAACTAAGTCTTCCTCATAGTCTCCATATTTCCTATAAGGACATTATCAAATCATGTCAAGCTACTCAGGCTAGCTTTAGCAGATTCATCTATATTTTCTCCTCCTTTCTTACTTTTTCAATCCATTCATACGGTCACTTCTTTTCCCTGTTATATATCAGACCTAGTCCCTTGACTTCACTTTTTTCCTACTCTTATCTGTCCTACATGGCATTACCAAAATATATTTCCTTAAATATTATACGTAGTTCATGCCATTCTGCTGTTCCAGAATCCAATCTTCAATGTCTCTCAACTGCCTCTCAATTGGGATGAAACTGTGATTGACACCCAAACTACACTGTCCTGTTATTATCGGGACCCAGACATCAGGGTTCAATAACCTGGGTTTTTTACTTACATTCTGGGTAAGCTCAGACCTCATTTCTCCATGCCATGGTTTCTGTACCTGAAAAGTTTCCTCTTAGGGATGAGGAAAGATTGAATGTACATTAGATATTAAGAACATGTAGAACAATGCCAAGCACTTAGTATATGTTTTATTGGTGTTTCTTGGTATAAATGATCTCATAACCTAACAAATGAGACCACTCAACATTTCCCAAACATCTCTTCCCTTTTACCATTCCTGATTTTTTGTTCAAATTGTTCCCTCTGCCCTACCTGACCTTTTCCCCACCGAAAATTTACCCATTTTTCAAAATCTACCTCAAATACCAACTCTTCCCTTGAAAGTTTCACTTAAAAGATTTGTCTTTTTCTGAACCCACGATAATGTATCTACCCTGAATAGCTTTATTCATAATAAATGAAATAATATATTTTTAGTATTTTTAAATCTCTATAAATTATCCTATCCATACAGCCATTATGTTCTTAAATTGACCTTCTGATTGCAGCTATATTCCAAATATATTTCATTATGTTACTTTATTCCATTCCTTTGTAAGTGCCTTTGAATTTATAATCATTTTCAATAGCAAAAGCCGAAACAAAAACACAGCTTTAGAAAGAAATAAATTAGAGCTTTCTAAAAACATGACATTTTAGGCTTTTGGAAGATTTTTTACGAGAAAAGACTTTAAATATTTTTGCTGTATAAATACAACGCATTTCTGAGGAACCTGAAGAAACAGATAAAGCATGATTCCAGTATTGCACTACTGACTATTATTTCATAGATGATTTTAAAACTTGAATGCTTCTTCTTTCCCTTTGACTTCACTTTTCCTACTGCATTTGATGCACTGTGAGATTTTTAAAGGTTGGCCTCTCTCATGGAGACAAATTACAGCTGAGGAAATGAGCCCAGGTGCAGCCAATTAATTGTGGAGTCAGAAACTCCCTAGTGAAGTGAGACTTTGTGTTCCCAGCGTGTATTCTACTGTAGGCTTCTTCTCACATGATGGCTCTTCACTTTCAATAAGGGAAAAGTGCCCCCATGTGGGTTGTGCTTGGCCTTGAGATTATATCTATATATATAAATTATATACATATAATTTATTATGCACTTTCCTATGAAAAGCAGGCAGAATGAATAATGCAGCGCTGGTCTTCCTGACTACCAGTTCTCTCCCTTTGGGATCTTTATCATTAGCAGATTACCCTTTCAGGTGATCCCTGAACCCATCCACCTGTCTCAAATCAGTGGCCACTCACCATCTCCCACCCATCCTTGCTGAAATGGTCTGGGCCTGTTCTTTCAGGGTCAGGTACTTAAGATGGACTAATCCATTCTAATGTTTTCAGGAGGGAATCAAAAGACACATTCTACAACAGCCTGTGTTGGGCCCTTCTTGTCTTCCATCTATTGATTCCCTTTTTTCCCATTCCCACTCTTATCCCTGCCAGACAAATTTTCTAATATCTTTGATGAGTGTTCTCCTATCTGTGTTTATTCTTTTTATTTTTAAAGATTTACTTTATTGTTTTTGATAGAGTCAGAGAGAGACAAAGAGAGACAGAAAGAAGTGGGAAGGCCCAGAGCAGTCTCCATAGTTGTATGTCATCAGTTTTCAACGTGGTTTTGTTCCACACAGGTGGGTGGGGGCCCTACAGGGTGGAAACTGAGCTTGGGGCCTCCCGCATGGGAAGCACACTTCAGATCAGCATATGGGTCTGCACAGGCAGGGGCTGAGATTCAATCCTTGGTCCCTGGGGCTGCAAAGTGAGTGCTTAACCTACTTAGCCATCCCAGCTTCCCCTGTGTCTATTCTTACAAAATGTTTATTTTGGTTTTGTGTGCATTTCTTAAAGCCTAATATAAATGGCATTGGATCACAGATAGCTTTCTTACTGTAGTTAACACTGTTTTTTTAAGACATCCATGTTGCTGTGTGTACATTCAGTGCAATGCTTCTGGGTGGATTCCATATAATATTCTATATAAAACATTATATACCTATGTTCTACCCCAGTGCTAAACAATCAATTGCCTCCAATCCTCACAAACAGTGCAATGATGAATACCCATGTACATGGTCCACTGTGGGGGAGGGGGAGGTCTGTATATGAATTCTCTGAGATATACCAAGGAAAAGAATTCCTGGATCTTAGGATATACACATACTTACTTTGATCATGTCCTGCTAGGGTACTCTCCCCAATGCTAAACCAATCTCTACAAGCACCAATCATACATAAGGGTGCCTATAACTTCACATCTCTTTCATTCTGTCAGGCTAATGTATGTGAAGTGATATTTTGTTATAATTTTAACATGTTTCTGATGAATAATACATTTGAGTAACGCTTTGGTGCTTGTTACCCTTCTATAATTTGGCTATTCATACTATTACCCCATTTTATTTTTATGTTGGGGTTCCTACTTCCTAATTTACAGACATTCCTCATTCTTTATTTATTAGATTTTAATCCCTGGTCACTTTTAGGCACTGTCAATTTCTTCTTATCTGTCTCCTCTAACTTTGTTCATGGCATTATTATAAAAAATCCTTAGTTTTGCTTTATGATAATATGCTTGTGAAGATGTCAGAAGTCCTTTTGATGCCCTTATAAGAAGATATTCTTCTACATTATCTTCTATTAAATTTTAATGCATAATTTTATATTCAGATCTTTAATCCATCTGGAATTCATACTTTTTATACGCTATTGGGTAGATAGCACTTTCATTTTTTCTTTACTTGGGAGTTGGTTTTCTCAGAATCATCTGCTCAAGTGCCATCTGTATCATATATTAAGTCACTGAATTGCTTATTCTGTTTCAGTGGTCCATTTTCTGGTTCTTATGCAAATATCTTTAAATTACTATGGCTTTGTAGTATGTCTTAATATCTGGGAGGGAAAGAACTCTCTCTTTTCTTTTTTTCCTAAAGACTGGTTTAGCCATTCATAGACCTTAATTCTTTCACATAAACTTACAGTAAATTCGACCAGAAATGTAATTAAAATTTCTCTTAAATATACAGATTAATTTGGGAAGAACTTACATTTTTATAACAGTAGTGAATCCATCCAGAGACATTGAAAATTTATTTAGATTTATTTCTTCATCCTTTATTCAAATTTTTCTCAAAAAGTCTTTATGTTCTTTGTTAGTTCCTAAATACCTTTCAATTTTATTGAACTTATAAATCATATCTTATTTTTATTGTATTTTCTAAACAGTGCAATTATTTTTAAAAGTAATTCATATTTATAACTTGACATATTCAGTAGGCTTCCCAAAATCTACCACTTGTTCTAGTAGCTTGTTTCTTTCTGGGTAAATGATATAATCTACAACATTGACAGTTCTATCTGTTTTATGACAAAATATTACATGCATCATTTCTTTTTCTTTCTTATAGCGTTCATTAGAATTAAGTTAAGCAGTATTAGTGCTGGTGGACATTCTTAACTTTTCCCTATCTTAAGGGAATAGTTTTGGTTTGGGATATAAATAATGGCAAAAAGATTCTTTTTTCCTCTTTTCCATTTTATTGTAGAATCTCTGAGTTTTGGGCTAGACTTACATCCATCCGGAATTAAGACTATCTTTCCTTGCCTCTCTTGCAGCTAGCTATCACCTCATGACTAAGTTCTGGTCAATGAGATATGAGTGGTTTCCCCATCCTCGTTTCTGATGGCTGAAAAATGGACATAGCAAGGATAGCTAGAGTAGCCACCATGAATCATACAAATGAGGTCAGCACCCTAGGAATGTTATACCGATATGATTAAAAGAGCCTGGGCCCCACACAAACCATGAAATTGCCCTATCAGCTGTGAACTGCTGTTATAGAAACAACATACTTGAAGAAAACATTAAAATGTTTATTTATTCCCTCATGTTTAAATGCTGGTGGGGCTGGCTATAACAGCCTTGACTCAAAGCTCATTTCTTTTTAGTACTTTAAAAATATTAAGCCATTATTTTCTTGTCTCTAGTGTTGCTTTAGAAAAGTTCATTTTTTGTTGCTTTGTAGGTGATCTGTTATTTACCTGTAGAAACTTTTATAATTCTCTTTGTCTTTGAGGTTCTCAAATTGTACGATAGCATCTGGGTGTGAGGGGTTTTGTTGTTGTTTAGTTTTTAATATAGATCTTATTGTTGACACCTTATGAGGCTCCTGTTCTGGTCAGAGATTCACCTCTAAACTCCTTAGAAGAATAGGCATTGTGAGTAGGTAGTCCCCCTCAGTCATAATCTATTAGCCCTGACAGTTTAGAGAAACAGAAGTGAAGACAACGCCAGCCTGTGGCTGGCACTCCTCATCTATTTTTATTTTTTAATTTATTTTTATTGTTTTTGACAGAGAGAGAGAGAGACAGAGACAGAGACAGAGAGAAGGGGGAGGGCCCAGAACAATCTCCATAGTTGTACATCAGTGGTTTTTCCACACAGTTTCATTCCACAGGTGGGCGGGGCCGCACAGGGTAGGAACTGGGCTGGGGTCTCACCCCAGTGAGAATTGAGCTGGGGGCACTCCCCAGTTCAGCACATGGGTCCGCACGGGCCAGGGCCGGGATTCGATCCTCGGTCCCCGGGGCCGCAAAGTGAGTGCCTAATCCACTGAGCCATCCTGGCTTCCTCCATCATCTATTTTTATAAACTCTCCTCTCCTGTAAAGATTTTGCTCTGCCCTGGTACTAACTGAAGGCCTTGGCACCAGAAACTTGGGCCATACTAGCTGATTGTTGTGGTGTAGGCTCTGTTAACTATTGAACCATGGCCATGTGAGAAAGAAGCAAGGACAGAACGCAAAAGCTTTTCTCCAACTTGTTCTCTCACTGCACCTCCTTAAGCTATCTCTCTTCCCCCCAACACACACAGGAGGTCACCACACACTCACTCTCCCCAGAAGGTTCATGCTATTTTTGTTAGTTTCTCAAATCCATGCTTTCTTCTTATTTCTAGTTTCTCTAAGGTTGATTTGAAGAGAGAAAGCCAGCAGCCTATTCTAATTTCCATGCTAATGGGAAGCCAAAATCAGATACAGAAATTTTTTTAATGACCTTACGAATATATATTAATAATGAAACTTTTAGACAAGGAAGGAGGGGAAGTTACCTTTACTAGAGCCTACAGAGGAAGATAAATTGAGCCAAATGGAACCTTGTTGAACCCCCCTATTTGAGTGCTATTAATGGCTACAAGTTACTTAAACCTATAACTAGGCCATCTATGTAAGGCATGACCTAAAGTAAGGTAACATTTTGGAATTCCCTAGAGAGCTACCTAATCAGGCCTCACCTTGACTGGTTCCAATGGTACAGAGGACTCAAGTAGGAAGGAAGGTTAAAGAAAGCTTTCTTTTTCATCACCCTTCAAATGTATCTCAGAAGCACGTTGTACACTAAACACAACTGAAATAAGACTGTCCTAGGTGTGTTTTGTGTTATTTGTTGTTTGTTTGTTTTCACTGAAATATGCATGGGTTATTTGTTAACTAAGTAGGGATCTGTTTAGGGAGGTCATCATTTAGGTTGCTTTTAATATGTAGAAGCCAAAGGACTATAGCTGCACATTGCTGAGTATATATGATTTTGATTTCGCCTGAGGACCAGGTAGAAATCACAACTTCTGGGCATTTACCTAGTCATGTACCCAAAAGAAACCACCTGGAGCTGTGACTACACTGATGGACATCAGGAATTTGAGTAAAATTTCTAAAATCTTGCTGGAGAAATTTGATGAGTTTGAGTTTGTGCCCCTACCTTTTCTACGGAAAAGATAGAGATGTCTAGCTTTTTGAAATCACCATTAGAAAACCCCAAATCCAAACCACAGAAGGGAAATTCCAAAGAGCAAGACATGGAAAGTATGAACAGAGGATAATACTGTTGGCAATCAAACTGGATTGATCCAGAAATAATATTTTCACACATTACCTTTATTATCTGCTTCTCAGACTTCATTTGCTATCACATCATCTACCCACAGAGACAGCTTTGCCCATTAGTATTAATTAAATGTGAATGCTAACGTGTAAAAAGATTTATAACTTCCTCAGCCTGACAGCTGTGCTGTAGCTGAAACGGATCACAGAGGATGAATGACCCAGTCCACCACACATGAATTATGATCCACTTCTCTAAATTGGCTAGAGAGTTTTAAAAGTATTTTGGGGAACTTGCCAAACAACGTTTCTTCATCTTCCTCTTCACCCCCATTCTAACCACTGCCGGCATCATAAATAGACCACATCTATATAAAGCAGTGTAAAAAATTGGGGGTCAGGTTTTAAAATGGGGGAAAAAGAAGAAATAAAGACCTAGTAATCAAGTGCCAAATTACAAAGTTCCAAAGAAAACTAGTTTGGCCTAGAGTCTCCCCTATTTAAACCACAGCCAACATAGACAAATGGAATAATATATTTTCACGTAATCTATCTGTACAGATTTAAGATATGCTGGAAACAAAAGTTTTGTCCTATTTAGACTGTGGGGCTAGATGAAGAGAAGAATGGAGGTCAAAACACCTTTGAAATTTCAGAACAGAAAACAGAAAAAACAAATTTGAAACTGATGATCGTTTCTTATTGTAATATTTCATATATTAATAGTTTTCAAACCCAACCTTTTATAATATATCCACATTATGATTTGTGGGAATCACATAAAGATTTTTAACCCTGATTTTACATATTCAACCTATTACTTATATAACATTGTCTTTATAATTATTTTAGCACAACTTTAAGATTCCCAGACTCCCTTGCTTGGGAATGATTTGATTGGTCATTACAGAATATTCACAAAAGACCCGTCAAGGCTTAGGAAGCATCAAGTTGGTTTCTACATTCCTGAGGCTTTTTGAATGCCTCGCCTCAATTTCTTGCTTACCTCTTTTCACCAATCCTAAACTAAATTGTTACATGATGACCAATTCTAACCAAGGCTATGCTTGAAAAGCCCTGCCTTATACCGAGCTTAAAATCCCCCCCCCCAAATATGACTTGCCTTCTCCTTCAAGACCTGCAAAAACTGTTGAGGTTCACCCTTGCTGTGGGGACAGGAGTAAACTTTGTGTTATCACAGGGTTGTGTTGTAATATTTGCAGAGCATTCATTAGAAGATAGTATAATATTGCCATATATCCATTAAAAGCACTTAGAACTTACAGTGAAAAGAATGATATAAATGATCAATGATTTTTCACTTCAGTAAAGAAGCTGGTGGAATGAATGAACTTTAAATTGTTGTCAGTAGTAATCATGTGGCTCTTGAGCTTTGCATATATGAGTACCCTATACAAAGCAGCAAACTTCTGTCCCAGCACTTCCTAGTCCCCATAGCCTGCTGTCCTTTGTTTGGAAGAAGTAGAGGGTGGGGTTTAGTGCTTATCATCATCTGAACACACATGTACAAATCTGATTTTTGTTTATTGTCTATCTCTACACACAATCCTAACTCAAATGTAAGCTTCATGAAGACAGAAATCTACGATATTCCCAACATTTAGAAAAGTGCCAGACTTAAAGAAAAAGAAAAGAAAGACAAGAAAGAGATAGCCTAAATTAAAGGAAGCAACTTAGTCCAAATGTCAAATGCCCAGATTTGGACGTTAGAGCCAAATTCAAGTATTTTTCACCTACTTACTATCAACAACTTTATGATCTTGAACGAATATTAGAATTCTTTGAACATCAAATTTTTCATCTATAAAATGAAGATGATAATATTTATATTGCAGAGTTGCGAGAATAGGAAATAAATAAAAAAATATCTGAAATGTGTCTAACATAGTGCTTGGCAAGCAGCAAATAACTAATAAAAATAAGATCCATATGTGAAGAGAAAAAAAGACTAGTTTTTTAGGGGAAAAAAATGATGCCTTTGAAGGGATGGGGGAACATTAGCCCATGTATTTTAATGGAAAAGAAAATTTTAGTTGGAAAAAGAAAAAAAAATAAACAACAATAACAAAAAAACCTGTATAAGCCTTTTTGGTTTAGAAATTAAGAAATTTTTGGCAAGTCAAAAACTAGAGAATTTAGCACAGAAGTGCTCAATGTTTTGGTGTAATTAAGTGCCAGGAATGGCAACTTTGTGTTTTCTGGTGGGGAACTCAGTAGAGCTGGTTGCAGTGCCCTGAATAGGGAGACAGAGAGAAAAGAGGAATGTGGTCTAGCGCAGGGGTGGCCAACTTTTCTGTATATAAGATCTACTTTTTATCTTAAAAGTGTGTTGCGATCGACTTGTTGTCATACATTATATAACTGCTCTTTTACATTCCCACTCATCCTTTCAATTCATCACATCACTGTGTTTCGAGACAATTGTAGATCTTGAATTGCAGCAACAATTTCACTCGTGTTCTTAAAATCGCTAAAAAGTGAATCTGACATTTCCAAAAAAATTTCCTTTACAAATTCACTGTGGGAAAATGGCTTACATTGTTTTGCTAAGAGATAGCTTACTTTGAATGATGCAGTAGTTACTGCTTGTGACTTCAACCTTGGCTTTTTAAAAACGCTTTGTTGATTTGTTAATTGAGTTT